>JABUQX010105534.1:2500-17500 GCA_015478945.1 Trachelipus rathkii
CTTTTTATATCCTTTTTAGGGGTTCGAGACGACGGAGGGACGGGGAGCGAAGTCGCCACCTCCGGTAGGCCGAGAAACCCCGGCTCTATCCATCGTTCTTGTTTGCGGGGGTATTCGTTAGTTTAAAAAAAAATTCAACATTTGGCACTTTTGCGTGCTCACGGAATAAGGGAACATCTTCGAATTGTCAAAAACTAATTTTCCAGCATTTTTAACAATTTTAATTTTTAAAAAGCTTTATTTTTATTTTTTTTTTTAATTTCCGCGGTAAAAATGTCTCCCTGATTAATAAAATGATATTTATTTTCATGTTGTAGCTGTTATAGTTTTTAGTTACATGCCTGGCCTTTTCAGGTTTTTGACCTATATATAGAAACATTGATATATCGTTAAATATATAAATATATATATATATATATATATATATATATATATATATATATATTTATATATATACACCTTACAAAAATAATTAGGTTTACATATAGTGACTTACCGGTACTTTCTGTACGTGTACTGTAACTCAAGAGCAGACTATTCACGGAGGAGGTGTTGCACGCCAAAATTTCATCCGATAGCGCAAATTACGCAGATGAGCACAGACGCAGGCTTTAAAGTGAGGGAGATTAAAATTCAGCAGAGGGAAACACAGAAGATGGAAGAAAGTTCCACACAGAACAGAGGTGGCAGGAAAGAAGCACCGCAATGAACTAGCCTGGAATTTACCAATATCCACACAAAACTCGTGCTCAAGCTTATATAGGCTATCTGATTGAATTGTATCTATCCTGAAAATTTTATAAGAATAGGATGAATTAAAGCAAATTTCCTGAATTTCAAGAAAAATCAAATTCAGGCTTTTTTAAAATATCACCACCATATATATATATATATATATATATATATATATATATATATATATATATATATATATATATATATATATATATATATATATATATATATATATATAACTATATATATATATATATATATATATATATATATATATATATATCTAACTATATATATATATATATATATATATATATATATATATATATATATATATATATAACTAACATATATAACAATATATATATACTATATACTACATATATATATATATATATATATATATATATATATATATATATTAGATTCCCTTAAAAGTATGTTTTCTTTAAAAATATTAAAAAGAGCCAGTTACATTATACTTATAGGCCTATATATTTTTTTTATATATAAATATTTGCAATCATCGTTTTTGTTTTTGATTTGATTATGTCAAATTAAATTAAATGTTAAATTTTCTAATTTCAAGCAAAATAAATAATTATTTTGACGAACTAATTACTTTTAAATTAAAATTTTCTATAAAAATAAATACAAATTGGCAACTGCCGACACCTTTGAGATAAAGTATGAGAGCTTTTAGCAAGCAGTTTTTCTGTGCCATATTACGTGTCTATCTTGAGAAAGTTAAAAATTATTTTTTTGTCATTGACTCATTTTATATATCACGTTCATACACTCGTGTATGGGTGACGCTTTGCATAAAGTTGGGGAACATGTCAGTGACTGTAAAATTTTTCCTATAGTCGCCCTCAATCATATTTGACTGACGTTATAGACATTTTACCATTATAATTGATTTGTTTGGCCTCTGGTGAACACATCTATATTTTAGTTTTGGCCTCGTTGGCTTGTTTTTGATAATTTTTTTTTTTCATGATAAAAAAATC
Source organism: Trachelipus rathkii (assembly GCA_015478945.1). Classification (NCBI taxonomy): domain Eukaryota; kingdom Metazoa; phylum Arthropoda; class Malacostraca; order Isopoda; family Trachelipodidae; genus Trachelipus; species Trachelipus rathkii. The sequence continues at coordinate 4,246 of JABUQX010105534.1, forward strand.
ATATAAAGGGAGAATGAAATGGGAGTTCTCTTGATGTTTTATCTCAATAAGAAAAGTATTTGCAATGAAATGAATATAATATAAAAATAATAATATATAAAAAAATAATAAATAAACATTTTGGTAATTGTTACCTAGATGGTTGTCACCCCGATTTTTATGAAAATCACAGGATATACTCTAAAAAAATAATAATAAAGAATGGTGAAAACGAAAATCGTCGCTCTCCTTATGAAAAAAAGTTACAGCCTCTCAAAGTTGTAAAAAACCCCATAAGTTTTTATTAAAAAAAAAAAAAAAAAATTTTTTTTTTTTTTTTTTGAAAATCATAGTTAATACCCTAAGAATCATAGTTAAGAATAGTGAAAGCGAAAATCAGTGATCTCTTTAGAGCAGCTCTGAAAGTTAAAAATTTATTCCCGTGAACTTTCTTATAATACTAATAAAAATTAATTAAGACCTCATGCTCGTTTTGGGGCCATCCTAGTTCAGGTTATGAAAAGATTTGTTAATTCTACATGAATTTTTCTCTGTACATACCTAACAAAACTTATAACCTGACTTAGAGGGCCAGAAATGAGACCTAACCTGGATCGATCAATGAAAAGTCTGGGATTTTTAACAACTTTGAGAGGCTGTAACTTTTTTTCCTAAAGAGAGCGACAATTTCGTTTCTGTCTTCGTATTATTTAAGCTACTCCTGTGATTTAAAATCCCGGGGTGACAACCCTCTGGTGGCAATTACCAGGAAATAAAAATTTGAAATTCATATAAGAATTAATTGGTGAGGATAGAAAAGACACCCCTATATATATATATATATATATATATATATATATATATATATATATATATATATATATATATATATATATATATATATATATATATATATATATATATATTTGGCCAGCGTTTCTATTAGCCATCATATATATTTTAAAAAATATTTATGCTACAGTAAAAGGGCTACAGAATCAGCGTAAAATTTTAGCTATGAAAAGTATTATTTAAGTATAATTAATGTAATAAATGAGTAATAAATAACAATTAATATGTTTGTGTTAATTGAAAAATTCTATCAAACATCTGGCATCTCTAAAAACAGTTCATTGTAACGGGGTCTGACGCAAAATCTTTCTTACGTGCACAAAATTATATATATATATATATATATATATATATATATATATATATATATATATATATATATATATATATATATATATATATATATATATATATATATATATATATATATATATGGCACACTCGCAGTCTCGAGAGATGGGGGGGACGTTTTCCATACTCCGGCGTGGCGGCAGGAGGGCGGAGGAACCCCACCGGCACTAAATACCCAAGAGCAGAGGTTCGAAGGCCTTCCGAAGGAGGGGTAAAATCTACCGAAATGTTCCCGGAAGGCCGAGAGACCCCAACTCCTGGCATCTCTGCGGTCAACTCCTGGGTATTCTTCAGTTTTAAACACCACCCAACATTAATTAAAATAAGTTTAAAATTACTATTCTACATTTTATTCACTTCTTTTTAAAACTAATTTTTTAAAATTTTTAAGAAATGTCTCATAACTAAAATTTTACGCTGATTTGAAAAATGTATTCCTTTTTACTATAGCATTAATAGTTTTTAAGATACATATGACGGCTTGAGACCCCTGACCCCTACTGGAAAAAAGTGAGTCGATCCTACAGATTTTTCTTCTGTTTTTTTTTTTCTAAACAGAAAATAGAGTTTTTATATATATATATATATATATATATATATATATATATATATATATATATATATATATATATATATATATATATATATATATATATATATATAGGCTATTTATAAGTGGTTGACTCAGTGCAAAATCAATAATTAATGTATCGTTATTTTAATAATTATAGGGTAAATACATTAAAATTTTTGGGGAATTGCTTAACCCTAACTTAACCTAACCTAATCAAACCAAAATTAACCTAACCTAATATTAACCCACGGTCAACCACTTATAAATGTCCACCATATAAATATATATATATATATATATATATTTTATCTCATATTATATATATATACTATATATTATATATATATATATATATATAACATATATATATATACATCTATATACATTATCACTCGAGGATGTATTATAGTCCAATCAACTGCTACTAGAGGACCAATTTTTCATTTTTTTCATTCTTTTTTTTTTTTTGGGTATATTTAAGTGATTTAACTTTCGGAGTGAGAAAAAAAATTAAAATAATATTATAGCAAGGCTACTATGTTCCAAATTTCTACACTATTGTCAACAAGGATCATGTTTCAAACAGGTTTCTTTTTATTTCTGATGTAACATCAATATTACAAATAATATCGGGTCACAATCTAATAATTAGATTATAATCTAATAATATATCTAATAATTAATAATTAATCTAATAATTAATAATTAGATTGTGATCAGGTGTTACTATTAAGTATTAATCAACCCCTTATTCACCATTAAAATTATCCAGTTTTCAATATCAATAATTTTTATATATATTATGAAGTTTTTTATATATTTTTTGCAATTTTCAACAAACTATTGGCATTGTAACCTTAAGTCTGTAACACTCTTTAAGTCTTTAGTGTTGCTGTTTCATTGTGTCATAGACTACATGCCCTATTTTAAGATTTTGATTTACATAGGTTGAATAAATCACTTCAAAACTAATACTATATTGAACTTAAAAAAAAGTTTGTTTAGAATTTAATTTTGTGTGACGTCACAAATCAAAAAAATCAAATGTTTTTTTTCTAAAAAAAAAAAATCAAAAAATTACCAACCCTGGACTAATAGTAGTAGTGCAGAGGGATGTCACCCACAATTTTTTATAAAAATCACAGGATATACTCAAAATATAATAATGAAGAATGAAAAAAATTGTCACTCTTTAGGAAAAAAAAGTTACAGTGTCTCAAAGTTCTTAAAAATCCCATAGGATTTTCTTATAAAAAAATACAAATTTTAAATCACAGTATATATATATATATATATATATATATATATATATATATATATATATATATATATATATATATATATATATATATATATATATATATATATATATATATATACTCTATAAAAATAATAATGAAGCTTAAAAAAAAAAAAACGAAAATGATTTAAGACTTTAGGAAAAAAAGTTAGAGCCTCTCAAAGTATAAAAATTTCCAATAGGCTTTCTTATAAAAATAATTAGTGGGCCTCCTGCTCGTTTTAGGGCCATCCTAGTTCAGGTTATGATAAAATTTGTTAATTCTACATAGATTTTCTCTGTGTATACCTAACAAAACTTATCATTACCTGAACTAGAGGGCCTGAAATGAGACCTAACCTTGATGGATCGAAAATGAAAAGTCTATGGGAGTTTTAACAACTTTGAGAGGCTGTAACTTTTTTTTTCCTAAAGAGCGATGATTTTTGTTTTCATTATTCTCCATTATTTTTTTTTTAGAATTTATCTTGTGATTTTCATAAAAATCAGGGGTGACACCCCTCTGCACTACTATTAGTATATATATATATATATATATATATATATATATATATATTATTTATATATATATATATTATATATATATATATATATATATATATATATATATATATATATATATATATATATATATATATATATATATTCTACCCTCTCACCCCTGACCATCATTGGGGGCCATAGTGCATGTAGGTACCCCACTGATGCCACCGGTTTCCTCCAGCGATCCTCCAGGGATAAAATGTTCCATGTTGCTCTGTATTGACTATTGAGTTAGATAGACAGGAGAGAAAAAAGTGGGATGTGTCCTCCCGAACCTGGTTACAGGTTTGACAAATTTCTTTGGTGGTTTGGTTTAGGTTGAATCTGTAGTTGTAATATTGTAAGATAGGGTGATGGCCGCATCTTATCTTGGCCAAGGATGACTGACTGGTTCTTGGTAGTTAGTTGAATTCTGGTGCTATTCATGGTGGGTGTTTGCTTAAAATGTTGTTTGGTGGTCTGCGTCTTAAGTAATTTTCTGTTAGTATCTTGTGGATTTGCTTGGGGTATTTTGTGCTGTTTCGTGGAGATGGAATGTTGTTCAGAATTTGTTTGTAAGAGCTGGTGAAGAAGGAAGTTGCTTAAGCCTGTGGTGGGTGGAGTTGGAGAGTGCAATGTGGCATAGGTGTTTGGGTGTTTTGATTTTGGAAAAGAATTGTGTGCCTATCATGTCCAGGTGTGTGTGACTATGGGTAGAATTTTGGTTTCTTCGTGTAGGTGTTGTTGATGTGCATCTTATGATATTTGTGCTTTGTTTTGTGTCGTTTGAAGTTTCTCAATGCTCATTTTAGTCAGTGGTTGAGTTTTACTTTCTTGAGGGCTTTGAGGATTTTCCTGTTTTGAGAGTGTGTGGGTTTTTAACTCTGCTTTGAGAAGTGAGTTGTGAGGATGTTTGTGTGTTGTTTGTTGGATTTGGGGTTTTGTGTGTTTGGGTTTTTGATGGATTCATTAGTGTGTTTGTTGGTTGGTTGAGTTTTTCAGTGTATTTTTTGTTTTCACATTCTGGTGTTATATGTTCTTGGTGAAGAAGGTTTGGAAGTTGTTTGAAGAATGTTTGTTTGTTAAGTTTATGATTTGGCTGTTTAGGGCATTAATCTGTGTTGTCGTTTGGAGTGATGTGGGTATTATTTTTCTGAAGATATTGCATTGTTTGATTAGTTGTTATATTTCAGGTGTTAGGGTTTGGTTGTATTTTTTGATGTATCCTCTGGTGATGGATTTGTTAGCTGCTTTCTGAATTAAAGAAGTGAAATTTTGTATGGCTTTGTTGAGTGTTGATGTGTTTGTGATATTTAGATGATGTATGTTATTTTTTATTTGGTTGGTGAATTGTGTCCAGTCTGCTTTTTTGTAGTTTATATATATATATATATATATATATATATATATAGTATATATATATATATATATATATATATATATATATATATATATATATATATATATATATATATATATATATATATATATATATATATATATATATAGAGAGAGAGAGAGAGAGTTATTTAATTTTTCCCATTTATATATACCTTTATATATATATATATATATATATATATATATATATATATATATATATATATATATATATATATATACTATATGTGTTCTCTTCCTATATATATATATATATATATATATATATATATATATATATATATATATATTGGAAAAATGGGTTAAATAACTATTCTTTGAATGGCTTCTTTTCAAATGCTGTCAATAATCCATCCTTTACTGATAATTTTTATAAATGCCCAGATTTTGGGCGGGCATTTAAGAAATGGGCAAATGCTTGGATAAATGCCCATTTTACCATACTTTTTTTTTTCCTCTTTCCTGTATTGGTAGCTGACCTATTCCTATTTAGCAACTTATATGCCAAGTTCTTTGAATCTGCTACAAAATGACTTGTTTCTAGGAAAGAAAATCTGACCCCCTATTGAAATATGGTCATATGAACTTTTTTAACAGATATTTCCAAGTTGGCTGCCATTATATAGCTATGTATTGGATTTTTGGGAATAATTATTTTTCAGTAATGCTACATATTGGTAGTGTTTTTTTATATTATAATAATAATTTTCATATTAATTTACTGGTTTTCTGTCAATAACTTACTTTTTATTACCCCCACAAATTTGACACCAAAAGGGATAAAAAAAAGTTGTTTTAAATAGCAATATTTAAAAAAAAAAATATTATCCCACAAATCAACACCAAAGGGGTAAAAAAAAACATTTTTTTTTAATTTTGTTTAAAAAAAAAAGGACATTTTAAGTTTTTTTTGGGAAAAAATAGATGTCTACATTTTAATGAAAGAACATCATTAATTAAAAGGTAAATTTTAAAAAACAATGTTTTTTTTGCCCCTTTTTTTTTACCACTTGTGATGGTAAATAAAATTCATATTTTTTGCTGTAAACTTTTAACATAAGGAATTATATAGCATATATATATATATATAAAAAATATATATATATATATATATATATATATATATATATATATATATATATATATATATATATATATATATATATATATATATATATATATATATATATATATTTTTAGATTTTTTTGTGATATTATAAAATGAAAAAATTACCTTTTCTCTCAAAACGACACATAAGGAGAATGGTAAATGAAAATGTGTCCACAGAATTAGGTTTTTTATCAGGGGCTAAGCAGCATTTTATCCAATCTAAAGAAGAGTCATCAAACTCTGCTTGTTGTATGCCACAATTTCCAATGCAGTAGCTATAGAATATAGTTGGGTTGGAGGAAAAAAGAAGAAACCTTTTTCAGGACTTAAACTAGCGAAACTTTAAAATTTTTAAATGTAAATTAAGTATTGTATGTGCTACTTTAAGTTCTTATATTCTATCTCTTGTACAGCACCAGCAATACGTTTCAAAAAACCATTGACAAAGAGTTTGAAAGTTGGGGGACAACTTTATATATATATATATATATATATATATATATATATATATATATATATATATATATATATATTATATATATATATATATATATATATATATATATATATATATATATATATATATATATATATATATATATTTTTTTTTTTTTTATATGTTTTTCTTGTGTCTTTATATATATAACAACTATATATATATATATATATATATATATATATATATATATATATATATATATATATATATATATATATATATATATATATATACGATTTTGCTTATGGTATGTGACATTCCAGTGCCTAATGATTTGCCTTTCTGTTCTGCGTTCATATTCACACTCATCCTCCTTACAACATCTTGGGGACACCACCTTTTATCCACATATCATATACACATACTTATATTCACACCCCTCTTTTAGACAACATCTTACAGACAACCCTATCCCTTATATCCCTATGTGTGGGGAGAAAAAATCGCCCACATCGTATGTCCTGCGTGTCATAGAAGGCGACTAATGGATGGTCGTAGTTAGGTTGGCTGCCCACTTTCATTTATCTTTTGCCAGAAATGCTAATGCATGCCTTGGAGAAGGTCATGATCTCCGTAAGCGGGCATCTATCTTTCTATGTATTGTATGGGTACATGGAATGTCAGAGGAATAAATGTTGAGAGAGAGGTGATGGATGTATTTAGAAGAGCAAATTTTTGCTCGCTATGACTGAAACACAGATAAAAAAGAAGGAAGCGGGGAAAATGAGTGGTGTGGTGTGAAATGTTTGTGTTGGTGTGGAAAGGAATGAGAGGGGGATAGAAGGATTTGCAATTCTGATGAGTGACTTGTGGTAGAGAGCTATGGTAGATTTTGTGTGTTTGAGTACTAGAATTCTAAAGGTTAAATTTAAGTTTGAAAAGGTCAAATTTGTGTGGTTACGACATATGGTCCATCTGAGGGTATGTTGAAGAGGGTTAGCATTTTTTCTGGGATAATCTGAATGATGTTTGGATGGGTTGAGTAGCAGATTTAGTTAATTTGCCACATATCTGCCCAAAGGATTTTTTTGTCTCACCACCTACGGGCAGAGTCCTATTCAAGGAGGGGGTGTAGTACGTTCAAAAGTTCTCCCTCTCGCAAATTACGCATATGAGCACAGACGCAGGCTTTAAAGTGAGGAGATTAAATTCAGCAGGAAATACAGAAGATGGAAGAGAATTCCACAGAACAGAGGTGGTGGGAAAGAAGGAAGCACCACAGCGAACTACCCAGAGTTACTAATGTCAACACAAAACTCGTTCGCAGATACAGCACACCTCTTGTGCTACGAGGGCGTCGTAAGGTGGTGGTACGTAGTGATAAGTTCCCTGAGCACCTGCCGCTACGGTAACTTTAGGATAGAGATAAAGCACCAATATTGAGCCGCAAAGATAGAGGGTCAAGAGTGAACTTCTGCTTAGTACAGAACAGTTTAAAAACCTTTTTTATTTGACTCATTTACGACCCTGTCAAGAAAATAGGTGAAACCAAGAGTCCAGATATGAGGAACAGTACTTACTCTCCATGCATGCTTTTATGAATTTGGGTGAGGACCCTAGTATGGCTGGAACGGCTGAGAGGAAAAAAAGTCTCGCAGTCTGAAACTGGGAAAGCTCCAGGATTTCTTTGCCCAGAGTTATAGCAACCGTTGTGTGAGGTTTTCAAGACATTTTTTGTTTATCTTAAGGCCAAGGATGTTCAACAGGAACACGAGAAAACCGTCGAAAGAGATGGGAAAGTTAGAGGTGTTTGGAGAGGGAAATTTGTAGAAGTTTGGTTTTTAAAGAATTGAATTTCACAAAGGTTGAGACGGCCAATCAAATTCTATCAGATCAGCTTGAGAATAGAATCGGAAGATTACCTTCTTGCTAATAACCTCTTCTACCTATTCCTTCTGGCATCATCAAACCCACACACACATTCACTACCACAAAAATTCATATCTTAATTAAGATAGGAATGAATGGGATCCTATAGGAACACCTCTTCATTACTGCAAATATTATACAGATTTTCAAAGTGTTCTTTCACTCCTCTCACATACATTTCATCTACAAAGCACCATCCCTATTCATTATTCTGAGCAGATTTGTATTCTCATTCTTAACCTTTCTTCCTTCCAGAAGGAGCTCCTATTCCCTTGTAAGTCCCCCATTCATCCTCCTTCCAAACTGATTCATTTACCTCTACTTTTCTCCTACATGTGCACCTTTTAGTATTTCTTTTTGCCTCCTTATATAATTCAAAGCATCTTTCTTTTTGGAAACTTCATCATTTGCTTTTAGTACATTCAGCCATATATATATATATATATATATATATATATATATATATATATATATATATATATATATATATATATATATATATATATATATATTTTTTATATATTTTTTTTATATTTATATATATATATATCTTTATTTAAATGCGCACAAGTTGGGTAGTTAATTGTATCGGAAGAAATGGTGAAGACATGACTTAGGGGATCGAAAAGAAACCGGCTTCCTTACCGCCCCCTCTGTACCATTAATTAGTAAGAACTCGTCGCAATCATAACATTCACTCTAGAGCTTCACTATGGTAAATCGTCAAGTGTAGGGTTCATCCCCTGGCCCAGGTGGGCCACAACCATACCCCCTGACAACACCCCGCCATTCTCTCCTATCATGCACCTTTCTTCTCGCATCTGCCAAACTCACCTTTCTCTCCTGCAAACATTCCTTTACCTATTCCTTCTGGCACCATCAAACCCACACACACATTCACTACCCAGCAAAAAATTCATATAGGATCCCAACCATTCCTATCTTAATTAAGATAGGAATGAACCAGTAACACCAATTTATTACTGCCAATATTATACAGATTTTCGAAGTGTTCTTTCCACACTCCCACCTCACACACATTTCATCAGTTACAAAGCACCATCCCTATTCATTATTCCCCTTCAGATTTCCCCTATTCTCATTCTTAACCTTACACGCTTCCGAGAAACCTATTCCCCAGCAAGTCCCATTATTCATCCCTCGCTTCCAGACTGTTCATTTATCTCTACTTTTCTCCTACGTAAATCGTCAAGTGTAGGGTTCATCCCCTGGCCCAGGTGGGCCACAACCATACCCCCTGACAACACCCCGCCATTCTCTCCTATCATGCACCTTTCTTCTCTCCTCTGCCAAACTCACATTTCTCCTTCAAACATTCCTTTACTGACTCAATCCATTTTTTCTTCGGTCTCCCAGCTGGTCGATTCCCAACACACTCACACTATAGATCGGCCCAACCAACCGACTATCATTCATCCCTTTTTATATATGACCAAACCATCTCAACATACTTTCATTTATTCCTCATTTACCCCCTTCTTCACACCACCACTCTCTAATAGGTTCATTTCCTCATTTATCAATTCTTCTCACACCTAACACCTAAGATTGTCATCTGAACACATTGAACTAGATCTACTTCTTATTGAATAGTAGTCTCACTACTGACCTGTGCTGAGTAGCTGCAATACCCCTCATGCTTAAGACCCTAGCACACTCAAGACTTAGTCTTTTCATTCACCAATTTAATTGCACCAGCCACCTTCCTGCCATTCACAACTTTCCTACTACACTCTGCATCATCCGTTCCCTTCTCATCCAACATACCCTAAATATTTGAAACTCAAACACTTGATTTCTCAGCTGCTCACCAGCTCCTAACATAGCTTCACTGAGGGTGTGTCCTCTCAACCTACTTATCCACGTTTTCAAGCCTCTTTTACACCCACCAAATCTCTCTGAATCCTCTCAACTCTCTTCAGATTCGCCACACAGAAGCAAATCTCATCCGCATATAATAGGTGAGGCACCCTGCTCATCTCCATTCTCCACCATTCTAACACACCATTTCCTGCCATCCCCACCTCGAATTCTTTTTCATAACCCCATCCAGCCACAAATTGATAACTAGGAGACATAACACAACCTATTACTCGCTATTAATCCTAAACCAATCACGTGACACCATTTATTCTTACACACCTTCATATCGTCATACATACTTTTGATTCCATTCAGAAGCCACCACCCAACACCATATATCACTCTAACACCTGCCATAAGCCTTCCCTATTAACTCTTATCATTCGCCTGTTGCAAATCCATAAAACCTAAATACAATTTATTCTTCTTCTCCCTCATTTTCTCAATCATTTGTTTCAATGTAAGAATTTGATCCACATCCTAAACGCACCTTGTTCTTCGCAATCAGTCCTTCAGTCACTCGACGCACTCTTTCGACTGAAATACCAGCATATATCTACAACACCCAATAAACTTATTCCCCTATAATTTCTACAATGGTTTCCCTTTTTACCCTTGCAAAGGGTGCTATTACCTCTCTCCTCAATCCCTTGGAACTATACCCTCTATGAACGCTTCACAACTTTTAAATCCAATCAATCACCATCTAAATGCCTCCGTTCTTGATCATTTCACCAGTAATTTCATCTATACCTGCAGATTTACCATTCTTCATCTTTCTCACTCTCACCTATTCCTCCTCCTTACTAATAACCTCATCCCAAAATACCTATTCCTTCTTACTTACAATGAAACCCACACACATTCACTATCCTCTTCATTACCAATGTTATGCAGATTTTTCAAGTGTTCTTTCCACACTCCCATCACATTTCAGTTACAAAAACACCATCCTATTCATTATTATTCTAACAGGTTCCCTTATTCATTCTTAACCTTTCTTCTTCAGAAGAGCTTCCTATTCCTTGTAAGTCCCCATTTATCCTATCCTTAAAAACTGTTCATTTACCTCTTCTTTTCTCCTACGTATGCACCTTTTTATTATATATATATATATATATATATAGATTTTATATATATATATATATATATATATATATATATATATATATTTCGTTCGTTTCTTCCTCTGCCTTCCTCTTTGCCCCAAGATTGGGGTAAGGTGCTGTACAGCATCAGCGGAAGAAAAGCATAAAGCAGTAGGAGAACATGAAAAACGTCGAAAAGAAAGCCCAGCCTTACCGCCCTCTGTACCATTAATTGGAAGGAGCTCGTCACAGCCCAGACGAAATCCCACCTAGAGCATCATGGGACCGCAACGACCCTCACTATGGTAATCGTCAATGTAAGGGTTCATCCCACAGCCCAGGTGGGCTAACCATGCCCCATACAAAAACTACTTATATTCTCCCTATCATGGCACCTTTATTCTCGCCTCATGAAACTCACATTTCTCTCCCCGGACATTCGTTCACCGACTCAATCCGCTTTCTCTTCGGTCTCCCAGCCGGTCGGTTTCCAACACACTCCCATACATCCGCTTAAACAACCGACTTTCATTCATCCTTTCCACATGACAAACCATCTCAACATACTTTCATTTATTCTCTCATTACCCCTTTCTTTTTACACCACACCACTCCCTAGCACGTTGTTCATTCCTCACTACAGTAAATTCTTTCACACCTAGCATCCTAAAAGTTGTCCATCTTAGTTACACACACATATATATATATATATATTTATATATATATATATATATATATATATATATATATATATATATATATATACTATATATATTTATATATATATATATATATATATATATATATATATATTATATATATATATATATAATATATATATATATATATATATATATATATGTAATACAGTATATATATATATATATATATATATCTCTATATATATATATATATATATCTTCTCTCTATATATATATATATATATATATATATATATATATATATATATATTTTTTTTTTATATATATTATAATATATATATATATATATATATATATATATATATATATATATATATATATATATATATATATATATATATATATATATATATATATATATATATATATATATATATAATTTTTTTCTCAGATAAGTTACCAAGTTCAACTAATCCTCCATATGACCTTAGACGAAATGCGATGTACCATCTCGAGCATCATAGAAAAAGTTAAAAAATGAGGTATCAAAAATTGTTTAAAACTCATTAGTTTTTTTGAACATCGAATCTCAGAACGCAGATGGAAGTGGAAACTTGCTAGAAGCAGGAATTTCAGAAGTTATTCCGAAAAGAGATGGGCCCTGCTTTTATTTGTTGGACTTGAAGAAGGCGTCGGAATGTGCTGTGTATATTTCAAATGGAAATGTTATCAAGTTCAAGAAATTGAGTGTGATTGAGGGTTTATGTGTTGTTTACGGTGTTTATTATATATTTAATTTAACATATCCGGATAAGTTCAGTCAGGTGCTTGGGTTCATGCAAATGGCGTTAGAGAAAGAAAATTTTAATAAACAGTATATGTATAACAATTTTCAACGTATTATTGACCTTACTGGTTTGGACATCTGCTGTAATAATAATGAATAATATTTCACGTAAATATTTTCCTAAACCCCAAACTTTGGAGTTTTTGGTTTGTCGAAACCAGTGTCAGGTTGGTGGAAGGATTACTTACTTCCATTTTGTAAAATTAGAGTTATTTATCAATTAAAAAAATTATAAGCTTTATTCCCTATTATTAATATTTTTCTTATTATTAATTTTATATATATATATATATATATATATATATATATATATATA
>JABUQX010105534.1:22500-25000 GCA_015478945.1 Trachelipus rathkii
AATAAAAGCAAATGGTGATTGAATTAGGACACATTGGCACAGTGCAACGGCCTTAGTCATTCAACGAACCTTAGAATTGCAAACCGTCCTAATTTGATCGGCATTTTCTTTAACGTTACATTTTAGGAATTTATACTTTCAAGATGTCTTGCTATTTTTGAGATTGACGGTAACGGAATCATGGTTGCAAGAACTACTAAGCCATGGATAAATTATTTGCTCAGCCATGGTTGTCAGAAATTATATAATAAATTTAAAGTTTAAATACTTTTAAATTCAAACAATCCTGTGATATATATATATATATATATATATATATATATAATATATATATATATATATAATATATAGATATATATATATATATATTATAGTTATGCTATATAGTATATATATATAATATATATATATATATATATATATATTATATATATTATATAATATATATAAGAAAGGATAAAGAAGTTGCTCCGTCAACAAGAGCTGAAATGGAACGATCTGAAAGAAAACCAGACAAGAGTAAGCAAAGAGAAGGAGGAAATCCAATGGAAGGTAGCTTAAGAGAGTTGCGACGCGCGTGCCATATCCTGTAAAGCGCTTAGATAATGTCCAAGAGCTAACCACACAAGACTCTCATAGTTCTAGGGCAGAAGACCATAGATCAGTGATTATATTATATATATATATATAATATTATATATTATATATATATATATATATAATATATATAATATTATATATATATATATATATATATATATATATATATAAATTTCTAATTTAATTTTTAATAAATTTGATAAATTTGAATACGCGAGCCGTGAGCCGCGAGCCACATTAGAATGGTACGCGAGCAACACTTTGCTCGTGAGCTACTGGTTGAGCACCGCTGCTATATAGTATAGATTGTCACGCGTGAGGAAAAATTTATTTGTATGGCAACGACTCACACATAAACTTGCAGACGGTAACGTGCAACTTGTCAACCCTTTTATTTTTTATTATAGGAAATCAAATACCTCTTTGTGTCGTTAAGCGCCCGGCCCTGTAAGCAAATATTGGAGGACACGGTTTTGATAATGTGTTCTCATCCCCGCAATGTAAAATGCTTCTTAGAAACAAAGGTGCTTTAAAACTTAAAAATGTGGCTTTCCGTTTTTCGTTAATTTCTTCGGAAGGAAGCGAGAAGATTAAAAAAAGTGAAAGCAAATGCCATCCTATTACTGTCTTGAGGAAAGAGAACAGGAACAAGAAATAGAAGAAGAAATAGAAAAAGAAAAAGGAAAAGAAAAATAAATAAAAAAAAGAAATAGAAAAAGAAGAAGAAAAAGAAGAGACGTAATCTTACTTTTATATATATATATATATATATATATATATATATATATATAATATATTTATATATATATATTTATATATTATAATATATATATATATATATACTATATATCTAATATATATATATATATATATATATATATTATATATATCAGACTATATTTTAATATATATATATATTATATATATATTAAAGAAAAAGGAAAAGAAAAATAATTAAAAAAAGAAGAAAAAGAAGAGACAATCTTACTTAAACCTATATATATATATATATATATATATATATATATATATATATATATATATATAATATATATATATATAATATACTATATATATATATATATATATATATATATTAATATATATATTACTATATATATATATATAATATATATATAATTCTCCCTTTTTTGCTCTGGAGGAAGAGTTTTCCTTCACCAATCAAATCAATACGGGTTCTCTCCAATTTGCGTCTACAGAGTTGTTTCAATTCCATTATGTGATCTACCCAGTTTGGGAACCAACGAATCAAGTTAAACTAGCAAACCAGCATTTGTAATTTTAATATTTAAATTTTTTATACGCTGGTAGATCCTGTTATAAAATTGGTATATCAAAGAATTTGAGTAGATCCACACCAACTCACAACACAACACACTACACAACACACACCACACACACCACACATATGTAATATATATATATATATATATATATAATATATATATATATATTATATATATTATATAGATATATAATATATATATATATTATATATCTTATATATATATATATATGGATTAATTTTATATTTCGGCAGCAAAAAATAAAAACTAAGTCCACTCGATATTTTATGGGATTTAACAATACATTGATATTGTAATATTAAATCGATTAGTTGTAAATCGATTATTTGTAATAGATATGATAAAATACAAAAAAATCGGATCAGTCTAGGTTCAAAGTTTATATGCATCGGTTGTGTTAAGTGGAGTTGTCAGAGTAAAGTTTAGAAATGAATGTAAGTGATTTGTTTGATATATGCGAAAACAATTGGAGTTTGCTAGTTTTTTTTAGAAATGTTCAACCCAATTTTGCAAGAAAAGAATTGTGAGAAATCTTTAAAACAATGTTCAATAGTAAGAGTTGGAGAAAAATT
>JABUQX010105535.1:0-2500 GCA_015478945.1 Trachelipus rathkii
TATATATATATATATATATATATATATATATATATATATATATATATCATTATACGGTATATTTATTAATTTTCCAGAGGTGGAGTCGGAGTCGTAATTTTCAAAAGTGGAGTCGAGTCGAGTCGGAGTCACGGAGTCGGGGAGTCGTAATTTTGAAGAGGGTGGAGCGGAGTCGGAGTCAAAAAATTTTTTTACCGACTCCACAACCCTGGTGTCTATGGACCGCATAACAGACCTTAAAATATCTACGAGATGTTTTCAAAAACTGACTCATATATAAATATATATATATATTATATATAATATATATTATATATATTATATATAGTATATATATATATATATATATATATATATATATATATATATATATATATAAATATAATATAATATATGTTCAATATATATATATATAATATATATATAATATATATATATATTATATATATATATATATATATTATAATATATATATAGTATATATATGAATATATATATTATATATAAAGGATTATTCTGTTTAACATGAAACCTATACTTTAAAAGCATATTCTAAATTAGGAAAGTAGATGTGAATATATAATATATATATATATATATATATTATATATATATATATATATATAATATATATATATATATATATATATATATATATATATATATTTTATATTATAAATATATATATATATATAATATATATATATATATATATATATATATAGTATTATATATTATAATATAATAATATATATATATATGAATATAATATATATATATATATATATATATATATATAAATATATATAAATATATATATATATAACATATATAGTATATATATATATTATATATAATATATATATATTATATATTATAAATATATATATAGTATATATAGTATATATATATATAAATATATATAAAAGAGAGTATATATATATACGTAAGTCGTGTTGTTGTTGTTGTTGTTAACTGGTGGCATTTGTGGGTGTGTAAGCGTCCAAATGTTGTTACGGTTATATATATAATACTATAATATATTATATATATATATATATATATATATATATATAATATACATATATAGACAAACCTTATATATATATAATGAAGGCAGGGGCGTAACTAACGGCCCCGCAGACCCCGCGGTGCGGGGGGGCCCACGTAGGTAAAGGGGCCCATAATTGCGACCGGCTTAGTGTCTTTTTTCCATAAATATGAAAAAAAGCATTAATTTACTCAACATTTCATCCATTATATATATATATAATAATATCTGTATATATATATATATTATCCTATATAGTATTAATACATATAATATAGTACTAATCGTAGTATATATTATATATATATTATTATATATACTATATACTATATATATATACAGTAAAAAAGATACATCTCGCCCGACTATACAAGCAAAAAATTTGATGTTGATCGGATAAGTAAAAAAAATTATATATTACTATTTCACTTTTTCAAACTTTTGATTTTTTGGAAAAGTGAAATTATTGAATATTTTTTTTATTAATGCATCCGATCAACATCAAATTTTAGGGCTTGTATAGTCGAGCGAGATGCCATCTTTTTTTACTTAGATAATTTTTTGTATCTCAAAAGAAAATTTTTTTAAAATTTTCCAAAAATTTTTTTTGGAAAATTTGTTCCAAGAACAAATCCAAAACTATTGCATATACAAAGAAATTATCTAAGTTAAAAATGTGCATCTCCCCGACTAATAGGCTCTAAAAATTTTATCCACATCGCCCGAACATGAAAAAAGAAATATCGCATTTTTCACAATTTAAATCCAAAAAAAGTGGGTTTAGAAATTGGACAACGCTGAGCACAAAACTCAAAAATCGAAAAATTCTCTTTGACTATTGTAGGTAATGGAACTATATATGCATATTTCCAAGTTTTGAAGTCATTTCACAAAAAATTATGGAAGTTAATATGAAAAATGTCAAAACATGGGTTTTGAAAAATTGAAAATTCTGAAAGAATGACTACAGTCACAGGAAAACACCCGAAAACAACGTTTTAGAGGGCAAAAAAACTACAGTTTGGTGTTTATAGGGTCAAATCGGCTGAAAATCCGAATTTTATGTACATATTTTGGGGGGTTGAAAATTGGGGCGTGCCTTAAGAAATAGTTGCACCTCTTCTGAAGAAAAATTTGTGGATTTTTATAACATAACAGAGACAAGTTTCGAAAAATTGCAGATATAAGAAAGTGAGGTATTAGATCACAAAACATTAAATTAGAAAAATGATGAGGTCAAGGCTATGATGGAGGGAGCAAATATGCGAGGGAAATATTCAGGACTTCATGCTCGTATATAGAATGTTCCAAATGCAGAATTCATTCATTGTGCAGCTCATACCTTTAAATTTAATTCATAAATATGGTGTGTAAAAGATATAATGGCTCTTAAAAATTTTATGACAAACTGAAAAAAGTATATTGTTATTTCAGTTCTTACGTACAGCT
>JABUQX010105535.1:7500-25381 GCA_015478945.1 Trachelipus rathkii
TATATAATATATATATATATATATATATATATATATACTATTATATATATATATATATATATATATATATATTATATTATATATATATAGGATTGATTCTTAACATGCAAATTATCATGCCACCTTCCTAGTCCGATCCTAAGTAGTAATACCTATGAGAAGCTAACACCCTGGAAGAGGGCCTAAAACCGTGAGGTGTGAATTTAATGAAATAATAAAAAAAGTTATTTAATTATTAATTTAACCTGCCTAAATAAAAGCGGCCATTTTAAAAAGGAAAAGAATATTCGTTAAATGATTGGGGAAAGCGAGAGTGAGAAGCGACAGCAAATAGGAAAGCTGGAATAACCACTCTTCTTGAGTGAAAACGTTGCTCATGAGGTAGCTTGCTTTTGTGTTTGTTGCCCGAGAAAAGTCGTCAGAGGAAAATGAAGAATATTCAGATACACCAAACCAAGTGAACTGATCAAATTAGAAAAAGTTAAAATAAGTAGAAGCAGCAGTGAGAGAAAACAACATGAATTAAAAAATACTATTCAACTACTGTGGATAAATATTTGGCAGCACCTTATGGAACGAAAATGGGATGCTGATCTACTGTTATGGTGGAAAGAAAGAAAAGCTATTTATCCTGATTGCATCTTACCTGAATTAGCTAGGAAATATCTCTCTGCTCCACCTTCAAGTGTATTTAGCGAGAGAATGTTTAGCCAAGCAAGAAATATTTATACAAGTAAAGGAAATCGTCTTTCTCCAACTAGCTGATCAGCTCTGTTTCTTCATCAAAATTTAAGAGCATTTGATTTAATATTAGGGAATGGTTACCTAAATAGCAATGCATAAGCTATTTAACTTTCCTTTCACTGACTTTGTGTTTAACAACATAATTTAATTTTCTCAAAAAATTCTATTGTGATACTCTATACAGTATCGATAACAGCTGGTACATGCAACTTTAAAATTATATATATATTATATATATATATATATATATATATATTATATATATATATATATATACTATATATATATATATACTATATATATATATATATATATATATTATATATATAATATATATATATATATTATATATATATATATAATAGTTTCAAATGTTAGTTGTTAAAAACTTTAAAAGCCTCTTATAATTTAAAGAATTAAGGATATATATGCATTTTTTTTTAGTCTTTTGGGTCTGATATAGCAATGTAGTTTAAAAGTTCTTTTACCAGATTTCATTTACTTGTATTTATATTGCGTTTTTAAAGCTAGATTTATCAAAGTGTATTTTTGGTAGGGGTAGTCATTTGGATATCAAACCCTTTTAAGTTGTTTATCAAAATAATTTAGTCAATTTTAGTAAATGGTGTCAAATAGGCCTACTTTATATTATTATATATTATTATAGTATAAATATAGTTATGTAGTTTTGACTTAATATTAACACTTCAGGCAAAAAATATTAAATAATTTTTTTTACACTTTTTGTATGAATCAGTTTTCTAAATAAATTTAGTTTCATTAATGTTTTATTACACTTCTTCAATGAATTTAACTAATTTTAATTTTCAAAAACTTACCTTTTAAAATATAGGTTCCGGCCGGAGAAAGCCGGAGACTAGTGGTCTCGCCGGAGCCAAGATCTTTAAAAAGCGAACTCCGGCCCAGCCGGAGCCGAGATCGGGCATCCTAATATAATATAATATATATAATATATATATATATATATATATATATATATATATACATAATATATATATATTATGATATATATATCTATATATATATTATAGTATATTATAGTATATAATATAGTATATATATGATGAAATGATTTGTGCTCAAAGAAGGTTGAATGTTTCGTAGCAGTCAGACAAATGAAGCTTTTCTTCGCAATGGTTCAATAGGGCGACAGGGCACAACGCCGTGTCCGCTTTCCTTCTGCTTTTAATTACTCTGGTCCCAGCGTTAGAATCTTATGAGGCCTGAGAAGGCAAGTTCCTCTGTGGGAGATCTGAGTAAACGTAGTTTTGAGGCCTGATGGAAGATGCTAGTTCTAAGCTGAAAGGGCGAAGTACCCTACCTGAGAGTGTTGTAACTGCGAGACTGGCGTCAGAAGACCATCTGAGCCGAGTAAATGGTTTTCTGGAGTGCTCTTGGGTTGAGTTTCGGGCCAGAAAGAAGGAAGATGTGGACCAACTGACAGGGCGAAGCCCTTCCTGGGAGTTGATTATATAGATAAATAGATATATTATTAATATGAAAGAACTACAACTTTACGTAGTGCAATTTATAAAGAATTCAGCTTCGCCCTTGAGAGGGAAGGGTGAATTCTTTATAGTATATTATAGTATATATTATTAATATATATATATATAATATATATAGATATATATAGTATATATATTATTATATATACTATATTATTATAATATATATATATATATATATATATATATATATATATTATTATATATATTATATGATTGATATATATAAGAAAGGGATTATGAGTCTCCCCTCAACGCCATCCCCACATCATCAACGAATTTGATGCCCGTAGAATAGATTCGGCAAACGACCTTAATGATTTTTAACCTTAATAGATTAA
Source organism: Trachelipus rathkii (assembly GCA_015478945.1). Taxonomy (NCBI): domain Eukaryota; kingdom Metazoa; phylum Arthropoda; class Malacostraca; order Isopoda; family Trachelipodidae; genus Trachelipus; species Trachelipus rathkii. The sequence goes on from JABUQX010105535.1 coordinate 10,115, forward strand.
CGATGCGCGAGAGAGAGGGTCAGGCTATTGGCGTCAAAATTACCAAGCAAAATTACAATATTCGTTGACACTTCCCCTGAAAGACCGATGTACACTAATTAGTGAAAGTAATAGAAAAACTCTATGCACCATCACTGAGAACACAAATAGAAGATGTTTTCCTCCAGTCTGGAATGAGGGTGGGAGAGCTTCCCTCTCACTATGTAATTAGGAATACAAGGAAATGCTTTGGAACTATCTAGCTTTTATTTAATAGCGGATAGTCGATGCTAAGTTTATTAGAGAACTTTCTATTACGATTGCCTCAGCAACTACAGATCTCCCTCATGACGACGGAAAAGAACCATGATTTCGATGAATTAGTAGAACTCGCCGATGACATTTTTAATAAATTTTTCCTCCGAAACGGTGCTTACCAATCCCCCGGGGGGGGAGAACCGAGTGGCAACCTTTAAACGCCGTCCGATCAGCAGACGAGAAGGTCACAAGGCTAACAGAGAGTCTCCGCTCAGAGAGAGAATAAGTCGGTTAATAATATCACATGAAAGTCGGCTGAAGAGATGAGGTCACTCGCCAAAAGCGTAATAGAGCTAGCAAAAACACTGTGTCAGAATTCAAAAAATTCCCCCACCTCCAGCAATAGTCAAAATTCGAGAGGGAGAAGCTTCAACCGATCAACATATAGCAACGTTGCAACAGAAGCAAACACTGAAGGTCTTTGTAGGTTCCACAGACGATTCTTGCATAAAGCGTTCAAATGTGAAGGTCAATATTGTGCAATGTATACCTTGATCTCACAACCCCCGGCGACTCCCCCGCCTCTACAACAGAATTCCAACCCCCCAAAACAGGGAAACGGGGAGAATGGCCTGTGAGCAAACTCCCTGGCCAAAGGGGGATAAATATGTGGGGAATAATGGAGCATTTGTAAGTAGGAATTTTTGTAAATACCCGCCCAGCAACTTTCATATGAATAGGTCAAATTTTGGGCGGGAAAATGTTAATTGTAGTTGTAGAAGTAACTTTGGTAGAAATGTTTTTACAATGGTCATTATAATAATAATCATAATAATTACTATAATAATAGAAGACGTTATCATAATGATAATCATAATAACGGTAGAAATGATGATTATACTTATACTTGTAATAATGGAAATTTAATAATTATAATGGAAGCATCTATTATAATACTAATCATATTGGTAATGAAAATATTAATTATAACAATAATTATAATAATAATGCACATGTTGGTTATAATAGTTACTCTAATAATGAGGATATGTTAATTATAATAGCTGTAATAATAATAGGTATTTTAATAATGATGGTAATTATGACAATCGCGGGTATAACAGAAGTATTAATTATGTTAATAGATATAAATGGAATAGGGATATTACTTGTAAAAATGATCACAGACAGGAGGGAAATATTAATGATGAATCTGAAAACGAGAGTCTTAATAACGAGGTTGTAATTCAAATGGCAGGGAGGGGGATTCCTATTGAGTCACCCACTCACCAGCAGGGGACGACTCATCCTGTCGTTCTTGTCACTGAGTCAACAGCGGTAGAATCACTATTAACTCTTGATTGTAACTCACCGCATGATGAGATTAATAACAATAACGACAATAATAATAGTAATGATTGTAGAACTAGGAGTGTTAGAAACAGTGATGGCGGTAACGGTTGTGGAAATTCTTATAATTATATTGAAAATAGTAACTTTGTGACTCGTAGGGCAGAGATCGTACAATCTGATGAGTCGCTATCTCCCCAAACGGAGTCAACCTGTTCCCCCACCCCAGTTATTGGGGAGGAGGCGGGGGTAGATATGACTCGAACTCGTGACTCCATGTTTATTAATAAAAATAATGATAAAAATGAACTTGTTAATAATGAAGGGGGCGAAACCCCCTTCCTGAAAATGAATTGTATTAGTTTTAGGGATGAAGGAGTTTTTCCGCCTTCCGATGAGTTTAAAGGATCATTAAATTTAAAAAATATTGCATGTGACTTATCTGGTAATACTGTAGTGGGAGTTTCTGGCAACTCGACTAAGATTGTTGCAGCAGTTAAAGGGGTGATTTTTGACAAATTGTATTATATATCTGACAAACTTAATAATGAAGCTTATTTAGTCGATAGTGGGAGCTGCCTCGACCTGATAAGGGCATCTGAATTAGATAGGGAGGGGCCCCGATTGGCACTGCCCGGGCCGCGAATGGAGGCTGTATCCATATTTATAATAAAAGGGTAATTAAAATTGACTTGGGACTGGAAAGGGTTTACGACGTGCATGCCTACGCTGCAGACATTAAATTTAACGTTCTCGGAATGCCTTTCCTAAAAACTTACGGCTTCACCATCGACTTTAAATGCCATTATTTATTAGACCCAAAGACAAAACGCAGTATTTCCCTTAGTAATGAGGCTTTTGACTTTTCTATGCATGTACGAAACTCTATCTTTCCACTAACCGCCGTTTCTTTAAACATACCCCGTTGCGAATATGAAATGGTTAACGATTTAATTGAAAATACCAATTTTATTCCTCCATCCTTATGAAGCACCTATTTAAATTATAAAAAGGAACAGCTCACTGCATGACGTTTTATATGTGCAAATATAAGGAAAGAGGGGCGGGGCTTTATTTCGCAGCTGTGGAAATGACTTTTTGTTACACTTAAACTTGGCAGTAATGAACACTGTAGGGGAGGGGAGGGGGAGGTAAGAGATTTCTCTGTGGTGATGGTGAAGATTGTTACTATTGATAAGGGGGGAGGGGAGAGAGAAGAGAGTCTTTTAGAAAAAGAAACTTTATGCGAATTCTCGGAGAATTATCCGTATCCTGTTGAAGTTTAGTGGCGCACCAAATACAATTGAGGAGTAGAGGCATAGCCCCACATTTTTGAGAGAGCCAAGAAAGAAATCAATAAATTATTAGCAGTCAGGGTCATTTCGCGGGGAAATTCAGATTGACAACTTTCGCGGCAGCTTTTTTGCCGATCCTGATGGACGAGTACGTTTGTCGTGGATCTTCCGTCCTGTTAAACCAAGATCTACCTGTGACAATTTTACTCTGCCTAAGATTAAAAATATCATCTTGCAAATTGCTAACGAAACTTGATCTCAGCAGGCTTACTATAACGTACCAATCAGCGAGGAAACAAAGAAATATTTCACTATTACTTGTCCTCTTGGTAACTTTAGTTTCAACTATTTAATACAGGGACACAAGTGCTCCTCTAGTGCCTTCCAGCGCCTTATGTCGATCTTGCTTGGAGATTTAAAGAATGTTTTTGTTTACTTAGATGACATATTAATCACCAGTTCGACTCTTGAAGAACATGTTGCAATATTGGAGAAGGTTTTAGAGAGATTAAAGTATATGAGATTTACATGAACCCTGAGAAATGTTTACTGGCTGTCAAAAGGATGGATTTTTTGGGCTTCAACATTAGCGAGAAGGGAGTTCGGCCTAGCCAGGAAAAGATCGATGCAGTAGTGAATGTTGTGTCAATGATGCAAAACCAACAACTATTAAACAACTTAGAGCATTTCTCGGTCTATATAACTTCTGCCGAATTAACATAGCCGGGGCTGCCCAAATACTTCAACCTTTAACGAAAATGTTGAAAGGCAAACCCGCTTCCACGAAGATTTCCTGGGGGGGTGAAAACTGAAATAGCATTTAGGGAAGCAAAAGCGACGATGGTAAGCGCCACCTTGTGGTCTTTTCCTGATGAAAAAACTGAGTTGCTATTGTACACAAAGGTAAGCGAGCTTACGATAGCTAGTGCTCTAATGGGGAAAGAGAATGATCAGACGAAAGTCTTCGCTCTTTACAGTACCGTACTGACTGAGGCGGAGGTGGCACTACCACAGTTGGTTAAAGAGCTGTTATGCGTCAACAACAGTTTGCAAAAATATGCTTACTTAATTGCAAATAGGAGAGTCAATATCTGTACCAGCAACAGTGGATTGATTACAACCTATACAAAAAAAGAGTGCCACGAAGGTGCATAACATTCGGGAGATGAATCTATTGAATTCTATTGCAAATTTTGACGTTGAATTTAAATTGGTCTCTAAGACTAAAAATAAATTGGCAATAATTTTGACAGAATTGGCTAACGAAAGAGATAAGATCATGGAAGCTGAGGAATTTCAATTGCAAATAGCTTGTTTAGAAAATGGAGAGTGGGCGTGTCTCTCTTCTCCGACTGAAGTTACCATGGAAACAGGGTTGCAATTGGAGGCGGGGCTTAGTGACTTGAATTCTCTGAATTCCATTGAGAAAGGCTTGAGCCTTTTAAATCGAACGTCAAAGGAACTGGATTTGCTGACGTACTAACAATAATATAAAATAATAAATAATCATAATATAATAATAAAGAATAACATAATTAAAAGTCATGCAATAATATTTGTAAACAATATATTGTAATAAATTAAATAATAATAATAAAAGCAAATATAATTATAATAATAATAATTATAAATACTAATAGTAATATGTAATTATAATAATAATAATAATAATAATAATAATAATAATAATAATAATAATAATAATAATAATAATAATAATAATAATAATAATAATAATAATAATAATAATAATAATAATAATAATAATAATAATCTTTCAAGACTATGAAAAGCAACAACTAAATGAATAATATTGCCCTTTCAAAAATTAGGTTTCAAACGAAAAATCATGAAGTGTATGTAGGCCTATTTAATTTTTAAATTGCAAGTTTTATTTTATCAAGCAACACAATTACACATAGAGTAATTATTTAATTACCACATTTAATTAATAGCAGTTAGCGGTACTTAATTAAATTTCAAATATATTTTTACTATTATCGGATAGCACAGCAAACAATTTTTACACCATTACTTCAGCATAAACGATAGATGATACTTAATAATAATGAGAGTGACTTTTCGAGTCTTCAAAAAAGCTGATTGCACAAAATATGAATTTCTCGTACACTTCAGGAAGCTTGATTTTCAAACGATTTACTTCATTAATAATAATAATAATAATAATAATAATAATAATAATAATAATAATAATAATAATAATAATAATTAATAATAATAATATAATAAATATAATAATAATAATAATAATAATAATAAAAGATTTTAATAGCATTAATGGCAAGAAGCTCTGGGGGGTGATCTGACACCCATATCCCCCCCCATAATTACGCCACTGTATATATGGACAAAGTTACATAACGAAGACACGGAACGGGAGGTTGGATAAAAAAAATTATCGCAGGTAGCTTCTCTGATACATAAATAGATGCTCCGGGTGCGAAAGTGAATTTTTTTTTTTTCGGGGGGATCAGGTTAGGTCAGGTCAGGTTAGGTTATGTTAGGTTAGGTTAGAATAAATTAATTTCTTACATTGTAAATAAAAAAAATAAATCTAAATCAATTTCACATATTAAACATATATTTTCAAAAGTTATCCAAAAAATGAAGAAAATCCATAGAAAACGGACGCAAAACGCTTCTCCCATATTATAGCAATCATTTATTTCTTACTCGTCTGAATGTAGATCAGCTTCAAAATTGACAAAATAAATTTTAATTTTAATTTTGGCACCTTAAAATTTATTTTTATTAATACTTTCGTTTCATAAACAATAAATTTAATAACTTGTAGTATTAAGTTGTCTCCGTCAAGTAACTTTTACCTATATATATATATTATATAATATATATATTGATATAAATAAAAATATTAATATATATATTTTATATATATATATATATATATATATATATATATATATATATATATATATATATAATTCCTCCACATATTAGCTCTAAAGAATCTGTAGCTAATAATCTTGCTGTAAGTTAAGGAAAATCTTTTTGATCTTATTTTTTTTATTAATTCCACCCATTAATAGGTAGCTATTCCTTCCCCCCTTGGAGGTTCCAAATTTTTAAATGAAATTACTTACGATCGCTTGCATGTGGTAATAGCGTCAATGAACGTTTGGAATGCAAATTATCATGGCATACCTTTCCGTGTGTTGAGGTAGTGTGATTGCATATATTTTCGTTCAACAGCTATTTACGCCTTAAAAATAATATCATTCATCAGTGGCTGAAGCGAACAAATATTTAGCCAGTTTGGAAGTATCGATAGTTATAATGATGATCGTTGAAAAGGAATAAAACTCCAAATAATCCAGGAAATAGAAAGCTAAATATATATTCTTAAGGATCTTAGATATAATACAAGTCAGAGTTATGGGGCGATAGTTTTGAGAGTTCGGAATGTCCCCCTTTTTTCCGCATGGGTTGAATGATCACCCTCTTCCAACAGTTTACTAGAGAATGGTACAAGTTCGGAAACACGTTTTTAAAACCATAGGAGTGATACTGTCAGGAAAATACTCCTTTTTAGTATTAAACTCAGAGAGAGAGAGAGAGAGAGCATAAATCACACCTTTATAAGAGATTAAAAAAGTAGGTCTAATAAGAGGAATAGCACCGAAATTAACACAAAGTATAATTAAAGGGAAAAATTTGAGAAAAAGAGTTCAAATATTGGATAACTTAAGAAAGCTGTGTAGCCATGGGAAGAAACAAGAGAATGGAAATTACAAGAATCAGAGTAAGTTACATTTTGCATACTTAACAAAGTTCCATAATGAACGGGAAGAAGGAAAATCAGAACGATTTATTGCATTTTCTACTGAGAAATGAGATATTGGTACTGTGCAGGATATATTCTGAGCTATTCCATGAAGGAAGATGAGCATCAGAAGTTTGAAGATTGTGGAAATTCCTGAAGCCAGAGTTTCCTTGAAAAGCATTTAGAGAATAAGAATTGCTGAAACTTTCCCGAAGAAGCAGGAATCGTATCAAAGAAAGTCAGAGAAGTTCAACCGATGACCCAACCGGTTTACAGAACCCGAATTCCAAAAAAAAAGTCTCCTCGCTGAAGAGGATTCCCTCCTGCAAAAGAGTGGAAAATATAGCAGGAAACAGAGAAATGGTGGAAAGATATAATAAAACTATGGGTTATAAGTTAAGTATGTGGGGTTTATCTCTAAGGCGATAAGAGAGCAGTAACTAATCTAGGTTTTCGATGATGAAAAGCTAGGAGAATTCAGCCAGCTGTATCATCAGAACTAGAGAAAAATCATTGGCGGTAGTGAAGATTGGAATGACCCAGAACGATGGTTTCAGAGAAAGACAAGTGAATGCTATCTATTTTTGATTCAAAGTAGTCTAAGAATTTTAGAATAGTTAGTAAATTGAGAGTTCAATAGATATCATAGCTAAATTAGTAGTAGATTGGCATGATAGCCGGAGCAATAGGATAAATAATACTGAAAAATGATAATCAGCAACTCGCGAACAGACAATATCATTGTGTACAGAAACACACAACATCCATTTTTGGATGAAAACAGGATAGGTAAGTTATGAGGGAACAAAGTAAAGTTTGCTTTTTCAGTACTCAGACTCCGTAATTTCGGTTAACAATAGGAGGTGAGGTCTTGTGGATGCGAGGTATCATTCTTCAAAGTGGAAATTATTAATCTTAAAATAGAAACGGCGAAATTTACATAAATTTACTATGAAGAATATGAATGAGAACAAGATGACAGTTTCATTGCGTACTATTTATATATGAGAAGGAACATGACGTAATATATCGATCAGGCTAAACAAACGATAATAATAATAATAATAATAATAATAATAATAATAATAATAATAATAATAATAATAATAATAATAATAATAATAATAATAATAATAATAATAATAATAATAATAATAATAATAATAATAGCCAGGAAAAAAAATAACTTTTGTACTCTTTCTTTAAGAAAATAGTCAAACCCTACCAAAATGGGGGCGAGAAGCCAGAATATGACGTTAAAAACCCTTTTTAACTTAATTTTAAGATATACATAGAATCCTTATCTATTCACTTTTAAAGAAATATATGGAACACCTAACTCTCGAGTGTTTCAGTTTTTTTGTATGTCATTTGTAGTCAACTTCTGGGGCATCTCTTGTCACACTCCATCAATAATCAGCAAGCATAGAGGCATTCCGCTTTTCACCTCTGGAATGCCTTACTGGAAGCTCTCCCAATACTTGTCACTCACCGCAAAACAATTGCTTGAAAAAAAAAACTTAACAATTCAAAATAGGAATGAAGAAAGTTTAGTATGAGTGGCATATTACAATAGAGATGGGCAGGTTGTTCACTTCACCGAATTATTAATCACTCACATATATATATATATATATATATATATATATATATATATATAATATTATATATATATATAATATATATTATATATATATATATATATATATATATATATATATATTAATATATATGATAGATATATATAGAATATATATCATATTATATATATAATATATATATATATATATATATAGGCCCTGTTATGTTTTAAGACTCCGTCAGTTTTGATTTTATTTTGTTTTTTTTAACATATTGCTAGTATATGATACTAACAGTGAATTTCAGTGGTGATTGACATGATTCAAAAGTTCGAAATATTTTAAATAATTATTTTTAAAAATCACATTTTTATCAATAAAATTTTAAAAATTGAAATATTCTCGAAAAGTACGACACTTACAGAAAAACCAATTGCATATTTTGAAATTCAGCGTATAAAGCTTATTATAAAAATGTAAAAAAAAAAAAAATATAGGCACTATATTTTTTTATAAATGAAATATCTTGAAAAGTACGACACTTACAGAAAAACAATTATATATTTTGGAATCAGCGTGTAAAGCTTATTACGAAAATAAAACAAAAAATTAATAAAAAAAATAAAAAAATAAAAAATAAAAAAAATTAGGGGGCTCGAGCCGACGGGGGACAGAGGGGGGGACGTTTTCCATTCCCCGTAGGGGAGGGGCGCGGAGGAACCCCCGGGACACCCAAATACCAAAGAGCGGGGGTTCCGGGACCCTCCCCGGGGGGGGAAATTGTCCTACCCTGTCGTTCCCCCGGAAGCCGAGGAGACCCCGTGTACTCCTGCCATCTTTGCAGTTTACCCTTGGGTATTCCTTTAGTTAAAAAAAAAAAAAAAAATTAAACTGACGAGTTGTAAACGTAACTGGTCCGTATATATTTTTGGAATCATGTTTTCACCCTTAAATTGCTTTAGGATCATATACTAGAAATATATAAAAAAAAAAACAAAAAAAATCGAAACTGACGGAGTCTTAAACATAACAGGATCCTATATATAGATATATATATATATATAATATATATATATATATATATATATATATATATATATATTATATATATAATATATATATATCATTATATATATATATATATATATATATATTACATATATATATATTATATATATATACTTAGAATTTCCGTATTTTTCCTTTAATTTTCAAAAGCGCTATTTTGTCAAAAAAATAAATAAGTGGCGTAATCATATGAAAAGATGTTACATTACATATTTATATAGGCATAATTTAAGAACGTGATCAGTAGAATTGTGATCAGTGAAGAATTTTGCGGAACAGGTCGAGTCGTGCGAATGACTGCGTGAGTAGGTATATATATATAATATATATATATTAATATATATATATATATATATATAATATATATATAATATATATATATATATATATATATATATATATATATATATATATATATATATATATATATATATATATATATATATATATATCCTATTCTGGGACCTTTTTTACTTCATCATGACATTTATTTTCTGACAAATGAATGCATTCGAACAAAAAATTCAGCTTTAACCTAAATTAAAAAATAAGAAATATTCTTACGAAATAAATATCTTCAATTTATTGTGAAGTACAAAAAAGTTACAAATTTAAGAAAAACAATTCTTTTGAACATTTATTGAGAGAGAAAAAATACCTTATAATAATAATTAAATAGTAGTTAAAATTAAATTGTTTTAAATTCAGATATACATTTTAATATACTTTTAAATAAATCCTGACCTTGAAATTGTCTTTTCCAAACAAATTCGCATATATATATATATATTATGGTCAGCCTCTAGAAGAGCCACAATCCATATCTCAAAAACTACAACAGCTACCGGGAAAAGGAATACATTGCTGGGATGCTGGTCTAATTTTTGTGCGGAAAAAAAAAATCTCAAAAACTACAATAGCTACAGGGAAAAGGAATACATTTTTGGAATCCTGGTAAAATTTTAGTTAGGAAAATGTAAAAAAAAAACAAAAACAAATTATTGTTAATAATTATAGTAATATGATTAGAAAGACTATTTAGAGACCTTTTATTGGTTACTCGTTAAAATAAATAGACTTTCTATTAAATTTTGCTTTTTTTAACTAAATAATACCCCAAGGGTATACCGCACCGATGGCAGGAGTCGGGGTCTCTCGGCCTTCCGGGAACTACGGGGTAGGACTAATTCCCCCCCTCCGGGGAGGGTCTCCGGAACCCCCGCTCTTTGGTATTTGGGTGTCGCGGGGGTTCCTCCGCCCCTCCCCTACGGGGTATGGAAAACGTCCCCCCCTGTGTTCCCCGTCGGCTCGAGCCCCCTACATTGCCGTGTAATACCTTTACAAATAATATATATATATATATATATATATATATATAAATATTATATATATATATATATATATATATATATATATATATATATATATATATAATATATATATATATATATTACATAAAAGAATTTAAAAATAATAATTATATATAACTTTTTTCCCAGCCCCCCCCCCCCAAAAAATAGCCAATTTTTTTTTTTTTTTTTTTTTTTTTTTTTTTTTTTTTATCATTTTTCTTAACTAAAATTTTACAAGGATTCCAAAAATGTATTTCTTTTCCCTGTAATTATTGTAAATAACCAGATTGAAACTGTGTTAATGGTTATCTGTGCAACAGTTTCCTCGGGTAAAATTTTGCCAGGATTCCAACAATGTATTCCTTTTCCTGTAGCTATTGTAGTTTTTAATAGGATTTGTTGGCTGGCTTCAATTAATATATATATATATATAATATATTATATATATATAAAATATATATATATATATATAATAATATATATATATATTATATAATATTATATATATATATATATATATATATATATATATATATTATATATAATATGGACAAAGTTACTTACGAGACACGGAACGGGAGGTTGGATCAAAAAAAAAATTCGTAGGTAGCTTCTATGATACATAAATAGATGCTCTAGGGTGCGAAAAGTGAAATTTTTTTTTTTCGGGGCTTTCATAAAGTTAGGTTAGGCTAGGTTATGTTAGGTTAGGTTTAGGTTAAGTTAACAATTATTGTAAAATTAAAAAAAAAAAATCTAAATCAAATTTCACATATTAAACATATATTTTCAAAAGTTATCCAAAAAAATGAACAAGATAATCCATAGAAAACGGACGCAAAACGCCTCTCCCGTATTATAACATTTATTTCGATTTCTTACCGCTAAATGTAGATCAGCTGTCAAAAATTGACAATAAATTTTAATTTCCAGTTTTAATTTTAATTTTGGCACCTTAAAATGTTTATTTTTATTTTACTTTCGTTTTCAGTATATAATAATTTGTAGTATTAAGTTGTCTCCGTTAAGTAACTTTTATATTATATATATAATATAATATATATATATATATATATATAATATATATATATATTATAATAGATATATATATATATTATATTATATATATATAATATATTATATATATATATATACGGATAATAATATATATTATATTATAGATATAAATATATATATATAATATATATATATATATATATATATATATATATATATATATATATAATATATATATATATATTATATATATACGGTATATATTATTATATATATATATATATATATATATATATATTATATATATATAATATTATATATATATTATAATATATAATTATAATATATATAATATAAATATAATATATTATAATATTATATATTATACTATATATATAATATATATATATATATATTTATATATATATTATATATATATATATATATATATATATATATATAATATATATATATATATATATATTATATATATATATATATATTATATATTCCTCCACATATTAGCTCTAAAGAATCTGTAGCTAATAATCTTGTTGTAAGTTAAGGAAAATCTTTTTGATCTTATTTTTTTTATTAATTCCACCCATTAATAGGTAGCTATTCCTTCCCCCCTTGGAGGTTCCATATTTTTTTAAATGAAATTTAGCTTACGATCGCGTTGGCTTGTGGGGTAGATAGCGTAATGAACGTTGGAATTGCAAATATCATTGCATTACCTTCGTGTTTTGAGGTATGTGATTGGCATTATATTTTCTTCAACAGCTATTTACGCCTTAAAAATAATATCATTCCTCAGTGGCTGAAGCGGACAAATATTTAGATAGTTTGGAAGCATCGATAGTTATAATGATGATCGTTGAAAAGGAATAAAACTTCAAATAATCCAGGAAATAGAAAGCTAAATATATATATTCTTAAGGATCTTAGATATAATACAAGTCAGAGCTATAGGGCGATAGTTTTGAGAGTTCGGAATGTCCCCCTTTTTTCCGCATGGGTTGAATGATCACCCTCTTCCAATAGTTTACTAAAGAATGGTACAAGTTCGGAAACACGTTTTTAAAACCATAGGAGTGATATTGTCAGGAAAATACTCCTTTTTAGTATTAAGCTCTGAGAGAGAGAGAGAGAGAGAGAGAGAGAGAGAGAGAGAGAGAGAGAGAGAGAGAGAGAGAGAGAGAGAGAGAGGAGAGAAGAGAGAGAGAGAGAGAGAGAGAGAGAGAGAGAGAGAGAGAGCATAAATCACACCTTTATAAGAGATTAAAAAAGTAGGTCTAATAATAGGAATAGCACCGAAATTAACAAAAGTATAATTAAAGGGAAAAATTTGAGAAAAAGTGTTCAAATATTGCATGACATAAGAAAGCTGTGTAGCCGTGGGAAGAAACAAGAGAATGAAAATTACAAGAATCAGAGTAAGTTACATTTCGCATACTTAACAAAGTTCCATAATGAACGGGAAGAATGAAAATCAGAAAGATTTATTGCATTTTCTACTGAGAAATGAGATATTGGTACTGTGCAGGATATATTCTGAGCGATTCCATGAAGGAAGATGAGCATCAGGAGTTTGAAGGTTACGGAAATTCCTGAAAGCAGAGTTTCCTTGAAAGAGCATTTAAGAATAGAGAGATTGCTGAAACTTCCCGAAGAAGAGCAGTAATGTATCAAAGAAAGTTCAGAGAAGTTCAACCGATGACACCAACCGGTTATAGCAGCAACCCGAATTTCCAGAAAATGTCTCCTCGCTGAAGAGGATTCCCTCCTGCAAGAGAGTGAGGAAAGATATAGCAGAAAGTAGAAAAAGGGGAAAAGATACATAAAAACTAATGGAGAGGTGAATAAAGTTAAGTATGTGGAGTTTATCTCATAAGGGCGAATAGAAGAGAACCAGTAACTACTCATAGGTTTTCGATGATGAAAAGTTAAGCCAGCTCACCAGCTGTATCATCAGAACTAGAGAAGTATCATTGGCGGTTAGGAAGATTGGTAATGACCAGAACGATGGTTCCAAGAAAAGACAAGAAGTGAAAAGACAGTCTAATTTGGAGATCCGAAAGAGTTATTGTAGAGAGAGTACTAAGAATTTGGAGTAAGAATTAGTTAGTAAATTTGAGAGATTCAAAGATATCATGATAGCTGAGATTTAGTAGTAGATTGGCATTATAGCCGGAGCAAAAGGGTAAAAATTTCTGAACATTCTAAATCAGTAACTCGCAAACAGACAATATCATCTTTAGATGAAAAACGCACAACGAAACATGCACATTTTGGAAGTGAAAACAGGATAGAGTAAGTTATGAGGAGAACCAAAGTAAAAGTTTGCTTTTGCGAAGTACTCAGGAGCTCGACGTAATTCGAGGAGTAAAAACAATAGAAAGGATGAACTCTCAGTGGAGTTGCTGGATGGTTATTCATTCTTCAAAGTTGGAAATTATTAATCTTAAAATAGAAACGGCGAAATTTACATTTAATTACGATGTGAAAGATATTGAATGAGAACCAAGATTGGACAGCTCCTCTTCTCCTTCGTACTTAGTTTATATGATGGAGAAGGAACATGACCGTAATATATCGATCAGGCTTAAAGCACAAACGGATAATAATAATAATTAATAATAAATAATAATAAGTAATAATAATAATATAATAATAAAATAACAGAGTGATAACTAATAGCACATAATAAATAATAATAATTAATGAATAAAATATTAATAATAATAATAATATAAATAATAATAATAATAAGACATAAATTTATAATGTAATAATAAATAAGAACTAAATCAATATAATTAATATTAATCTAATTAATTATATATGAAAAATAAAATAATTTTGTACTCCTTTCATTCTTGTAAACCAGAAAAATAGTCAACCTACCAAATGTGAAGGCGAGAAACGCCAGGAATATGACGTTAAAACCCTTTTTAACTTATTTTAAGATAATACATAGAAATCCTTATCTATTCACTTAAAGAAATATTATGAACACCTAACTCGTCGAGTGTTTCAGTTTTTTTGCTATGGCATTGGTATAGTCACTTCTGGCAGCATCTCTTGTCACACTCATCAATAATCAGCCAGGAGCAGTAGAAGCATGTTCCTGTCTTTTCACCTCGGAATGCGACCACCTGGTAACAATCTCCTCTAATATCTCTTTGTGTCACTCCACCTCTCATAAACAATTGCTTTGTGTGTATATAATAATATAAAATAATATCTTTAACAATTTCAAAAATAGGTAATGATAGTAATTTATAAGTTTATGAGAATTTGTGGAGCTATTAATTACTTATATAGTGTAATTATTATGGGCAGATTTGTTTTCACTTCACCGATTTTATTAATCATTCACATCATTATATATGAAATTATACTTTATTATATTATATTAATATATATAATTATTACTATATCATAGCTATAATATATATTTATATATATTTTATATATATTTATAGATACCTATATATGTATTAAATTATATATTATTATTATTACTATACATGGAGAAACAAAATATTAATACATAATCGTTC
>JABUQX010105536.1:0-2500 GCA_015478945.1 Trachelipus rathkii
AGAGAAAGTATTTTAGATATCTAGTTTGCACAACCTTAAAAAATTTCTAATTTGAAGTTATGATAAAGCGTAGTCAAGCTTCTTTATATTGTTATATGTGTAATAGCAAAGAAATCTAATTTTGTTATAATAAGTATTCGTGTTAGTTCGGTTTCAGAAAATAATTTGGGCTCCTAGGTAATTTAGGAAATTGTTTGAGGTATCTATCTTGCACAACCGTAAAAGATTTTCAATTTGATGTAGTGATAAAGCGTATTGAAGCCTATTTATATTGTTATATGTAAAATACCAAAGAAATCTAAATCTGTTGCAATATGTATTAATGTTAGATCAGTTTTAGATAATAAATTGGGCGCCTAGATATTTTTTTCAGGTGTTTGAGTTATCTTCTTTGCCCATTAGTAAAAAATTTACAATTTAATGAGAGATAAAGCTTGGTCAAGCTTTCTATATTGTTTTACGAGGAACAGCAAAAAAATCTAAATTTGTTAGAATATGTATTCATTTTCGATCGGTTTCAGATAATAATTTGGGCTCCTAGTTAGCTTTATAAGGGGTTTGAGGTATCACCTTTACAAAATCGTGAAAAATTTACAATTTGATATTGTGATCAAGCGTAGTTAAAAGTTTTTTTATTGTTATATGTGTAATAGCAAAGAAATTTTATTTGGTTATAATATGTATTCAGGTTAGATCAGATTCAGATAATAATTTGGGCTCCTATTTAATTTAGGCAGGTGATTTAGACCTACTGAAAAGTACCAACTGAAATATAGGTCAAAATATTTGAATGAAAATATGAAAATTGGAATATAGCATCAACGTTGTGACTCTTATAACTTTTGAACTGAGGTTGCAACAGTTTTTAAATTTAATATAGAATGTACGACAGTGAACTATTGAAGAGATCCAACATATCATTATATATTACCTTTTTTGTACAACTCAAAGTAGGTCCTGAAAATTAAGTAAAACGTTTTAACTTTTTACCTGAGGGGCATAATCTTTAATTTGACCAAATAATCTAGGTTAGTAACCTACAGAAGAGAAACAACATGTTTGTATATTCCACATTTTTTAGTAAGACCCATAGTACGTAATAAAATTTATGTCAAACTACATGATGTAAGTGACCTACTGAAAAGTACCAACTGAAATATGGGTCAAAATATTTGATTGAAAATATGAAAATTGGAATATAGCATCAACGTTGTGACTCTTATAACTTTTAACTGGGGGCACAGTTTTTAAATTTAATTTAGAATGTACGAAGGAGTTATGAAGAAGATCCAACTATAAGTGATATCTCTTTTTTTTGTTAACGACTCATGTAGGTCCTGAAAAATTTAGTAAACCATTTTAACTTTTTACTGAGGGGCAAAACAATCTTAATTTGACCACAGGTTGTGATAATAACTAAGAAGAGAAACAACAATGTCTGTATAATTCTATGTTTTTTTTTTGGTAAGAACATATTACGTCTAAATTTATGTAAATACTGATGAAAGACGTGACGTTTCTGAAAAGTACAACACTAAATATGGTAATTTTGATTGGAAATAAGAAAATCTGGAGATATAGTATCAACGTTGTGATCATGTAATTTTTAACACGAGGGGCACAGTTTTTTTTAAATTTAATATAGAATGTACGAAGTGACCCTATTGAAGTGATCTACATGTGCAGAATATATCTTTTTTGTAACGACTCAAATAGGCCTGAAAATTTAAGTAAAACCTTTTTCTTTTTACCTTAGGGGCAATCTTTAATTTGAACACAGGATGTAAGATAGTAATCTACAGAAGATAATGTCTGTATATTAAACGTTTTTTTGTAAGACCAATAGTAGGTCCTAGAATATTTATGTCAAACTACTGATGTAAGACAGTGACACCTACTGAAAAGTACCAACTAATATGGGTAAAAATATTTGAATGAAATTGAAAATTGGAATATAGTTTTTAAATTTGTGACTTGTAACTTTTTAAATGAGGGCAACGTTTTTAAATTTAATATAGAATGTAAGACAGGTGAACCGCCGTCGCGGGGCCCCGCGCCCCCCCCCCCCCGCGCCGCCCCGCCCCCCCCGCCCCGCCCCGGGCCCCCCCCCCCCCCCCCCACCGCCCCGGTCCCGCCCCCCCACCCCACCGGCTATCCCCCGCCCGCCGCCCCCCTGCTCCCCCCCGCTGGGCGGCCCCCCCCCCCCCCCCCTTGAAAAGGGCTCGGGGAAATGGGAAAAAAACAACAAAAAAAAAAAAAAAAAAGGCGCGGGGGCAAAAAACAAAAAAAAGAAAAAAAAAAAAAAAAGGAAAATTACCGCGGTGGTGGAGGCATGCGAGGCCCGCCGCCCCCCCAAAAACCCCCCCCCCCCCCCCCCCCCCCAAAAATAAAATTTGTTAGGTGAATTCTGGAGTTCGGGTGGGACCAGAATTGAAAATTTCTAAACATTCTTTTTTGATATTACCTTTTTTGTACGACTCAAAGTAAGTCCTGAAAATTG
>JABUQX010105536.1:7500-20903 GCA_015478945.1 Trachelipus rathkii
CTTCGCCTCGCCGTTTACATAAATACTTGTAAACGGTTTGTTTACGAGAATGGAATTGAAAATTGACTTATATAAAAATTTCAAATAAACCTAGAAGCGTTGTGTTCATTGCACCTCTAATTACCGAAAATTGTAAATCGTGTAATTTTTTAAAAAAATATTTTGAAAAATAAAAATAATTATAGTATTATTTGAAGCTCATCATTCGCAATATACGCAAAACTAATTATAATAAACATTAAAATATTCAAATTTTTATATCGTTTCATTGCTGCAGAAAAAATATTACAAAACAATAAAGATATTAAGAAATAATTATGCTCCAATCGCCAATATGAATTTTGAGTTTGAAGCGGGCTGTTTGTGAAATAAAGAATTTAATAAGAAGACTCATTTAATGTTATGTTTAAATTTATAAATATCAATGTGTGTGTCAAATGTAAATATCTGATTTTTAGAAAGTTTCTAATAAAAGAGAAATTACATTAAATGAATAAAATGAAATGTGGAAGAAAATATGTGAGATTAACAAATGGGATTTAATCAGGTAAAAAGGATAGAAAAAATCCTAATTTTAAATAATAATTTTTTCCCTTTTTTTGATTTCAGTAAAAAGTTTATAAGGATATGTAACAGATGCAAGGTTTTTTTATGATTTTTCAAATTTTCAATATTTTCCTTTATAATTGATATTTAGTATTAGGGAGTTCTTTAATTCTATCAGTATCTGCATTAATGAAACGGGGCTACCAGCCCATCCCCTCGTTTCAGGGGGTCTCTTTTTTATATTTTTGTATAATTATTAAAGATAATTTTAAAAAATATAAAATATAGAGAAAATTTACATGAGAGCAAAATTAAAGAACTCGATGAGTTTTAGGAAATATAATATATTTTTTATTCTTCTATTATTAATAGCGTCTTAAAAATGAACAAAACTATACAGGAAATTTGCACGAAATGATTATATTTGTGAGATAGATAATTATGATAGAAATTGGAATTCTCTTCCCCAAAAAATTAAAGATAAAGAACGTTTTTCAAGAAGAATAAAAATTTAGAAGAAAATTAGCTCTTTTAAAATCACAACTCAGAAATATTTATAACATTTATTTTACATGTTGATCTACAATTGACTTTTAAAAAATCTATAATAAAATGACAAGATCTGAGAATGGCAAAATCCAAATTGACTTATAATAAAAAAATCTATAATAAAATGACAAGATCTGAGGAGCAAAATCCAAATTGACTTATAATAAGAAAATTTCTTTAATAAAATGACAAGATCTGAGAATGATCAAAATTCAAAATTGACTTATAATAAAAATCTTAATAAAATGATAAGATCTTGGGAATGAGCAAAATACTAAAATTGACTTATATAAAAAAATCTATAATAAAATGACATACTTGTGAGATTGTAACTAAAATTAAAATTTTGAAATCATATAAGAAGTAATACACATGTGAAAATAAATGATATTTGCTTATATTTGATTATTTTGATGATAAAAAGAATTTATGCTCAATGTGTAATAAAAGCGTTCTAAATCTTAAAATTCATGAGAAAAGTAAGATTTATCAAAGAAATTAAATGCAATGTGATTATAAAAATTGTCGAGAAGGAATTCAAGGTAATTTTAAAGCATATTGTTATACTAATATAAAAATCATTGATCCAAGGATGTATATTAATAATATGATAAGCATAATTGAGAAAAAAATTGAAGAACAAAATTGGAAAAATTTAAAACTGAGTCTCTATTTTTGTTGAATTTTATAAATATTTACCTGATGGAAGAAAACAAACAATTCAAAATTGGTTTAATTGTGGTTCCATGACAAGTATAACAAATAATTCTCAAATAAAAGAAACTGTACTTAAAATGATTAATAAAATTGAAGAAAAAATATGTAAATTTACAAAAGAAGGGTCAGGATGGATTATCAATAAACTTTTGGAATTTGAAATAAAAGTAGCATAATATAAACCATTAAGAGCTTCCATATTTTGAAACTCCATCAAAATATAAAAACAATTTTGGATTGTAATATTCAAAATAAAAATGATAACGAATGTTTCAAATGGTGTATGGCAAGATCTGATTGTTTAACAGAAAGAAATCCACAGATTATAAAAGAAAAAGAAGTATTAAAATTACAATTGAAAGGAATAGAATTCCAGTTCAGATAAAACAGATTACTAAATTTTAAGAACAAAACGAATGTGTAGTTAACGTATTTTTGGACTAGATGAGAAATGAAATATTATATCTTTAAGAATTAAAAGGTTGAGAAAACTAAACATTTGATTTACTTTTTATATCCAATGATAAAATACGCATTGATTTACTGATGACAGTTTGAGTCATTCATAGAATAAAAGCATAAAGAGAAACTTCCATGTGATTCTGTTTGCATAGTTTTATAAAAAAGAATTATTAGATAATCATATACAGAGAATGTGTATTCATAAACCGGTGAGAATGGAATTATCAGAGGGTCAAGTTCAATTTAAAACTGTATTATAAACAATCAGACATCATTTTGTATATGCGATTTTTGAAAGCTACCTTAACAAAGAATACAAACGAGTCAGCAGATACTAAGAATGTTATAACATTAATCTCGAAACATCAACCAAACGTTGGGTGTTGTTATTACGAAATGTGTGTAAGATGAATATTTAAAAAACATTAAATTTATAGGCAACGAAGCGCCTAAACGTTTGTAGAATATTTTAATTTCAGAATCAAAAAGAATTTATGAAATTATTGAGAATAAACAAACAAATGAATTTAACTCCAGAAGAAAAATTAAATCACGAAAATGCTAATCGTTGTTATGTATAAGGAATATACACCCTCAGATTTTAAAGTAAGAGACATAATCATTTAACAGGAGAATATAGAGGACCTGCTCATAGAAGTTGTAATTTACAAATTAGAAATCCAATTTATTCCAATAATAATGCACAACTTATCTAAATACGATGCTCATTTATTCGTTAAAGAATTTTGACGTACCGATGGTGAATTAAAAGCAATTCCTCAAACGGATGAAACTTATATAAGTTTCAGTCAGTTTATAAAAGTTGATAAAGGAACAATCTCAACAAGCATGGAGTTGAGATTCCTCGATAGTTTTTTTAGATTTTTTATGTCATCGTCGTAGTAAATGGATGCAAATTTAGAAAATGAAATTTAAGAATTTATACAAATAATATTATCAAGATGAGC
This sequence comes from Trachelipus rathkii, assembly GCA_015478945.1. NCBI lineage: Eukaryota > Metazoa > Arthropoda > Malacostraca > Isopoda > Trachelipodidae > Trachelipus > Trachelipus rathkii. The sequence continues at coordinate 10,743 of JABUQX010105536.1, forward strand.
AGTTTTTAGCTACTGAACGTAAAGGATTTTTATCCTAACGATTGGAATGGATGATATAAAAATTTAATCATGAAATTTTACTAAAAAAGGAGAAATTTTATATATTTTGAATATGAAAGATTAACAAACAGAGGACTACAAACATGCGCAGACTATCTTGACAAAATTTAATTGTAAAATTTAAAAGAATTACCATATGGTTATATACTTAAATCTGTACATTTATAATTAGGCGATGTGTTTGAATTTTAGACAACTTGCTTAGATGCTTATAAATTAGATCCAGCACGTTATTTTACATCTACAGGGTTATCTTGGATGGCATTATGAAAGAAAGAATGTAAATTGATTTTTAAAGATCCGGATATGTTTGTTAATGATAGAAAATGTTGATAGAGAGGAATACAGTACTATAACAATAGATATGCGAAGCTAATAATCATTATTCAAGAAAGTTATGATTTTAAAAATAACGGATAGTTTTATATCATCTTATTTAGATTGGCCTATATTGTATGGTTGGGCATGTTCGTATTTGCTAAGGGAAATTTTAATGGATGACATTGAACGATTTGAATGTTTGGATATCAGTTAGAATGATCTAATAAAGGATATATTTTAGAAGTTGATTTTGTGAATATCGAAAGGAATAAATCTTATATTACATAATTGATATACTCCGCTTTAGCTCGAGGATCAAATTTAGAAATTAAACTAATTGAGATTATAATATGTTTGATAGATTGTTTAAACACATTGATTAATAAAGAAACTTGTATATTAAGGTAATTTATATCAGTGTAGTAAATTAAATACATTATTGTTCTTTGAATTTGATTTGAAAGAGTAAATCGAAACATACTTTAGAATTTTTCTTTTAGAATATTTATACAGAGCTAATTGGGATGGGAGAAGAGATATATTATAAAAGAGAAGGAGAAATGGAATGCGAGAAGGACTTTGTAAAAGATTTTCTATATAAAAGAAACTTGTTTGTTTTGGTAAAATCGTTTTATTTGAAACATAAGGAATAGAGTTGATATGTACAGACTTAATTAAATAATGAAGAGCATGCTTTAAAGGGATTAGTACGTACTCAAATTTTTTGAAATCGTATTAAATATTCTTCAGAAATTTAATTAGGGGTGGTGAGGATGAGAAGAGAACTAAGGTGAAGATTTGATAAACTATTTATGTAGGAATGGTCGGGGATTTTTTAGAGGAGTTAAGTTTTAGGAACCTTTAATGTATGACTTTCATTACTATTATTTAAGATTAAAACTCTTTACATAGTGTAAAAATTATAATTTGGGTATAATTAAATTGCAATAATTTGTTGTTTTATTTATGATATCAATAAGAATGTGCATTTATGCTATTATGTTAGAGGAACGATCATGAGAATATAGTATGAGTTAAATTAAGGAATATAAAACTGTTCGATACATCTGATTATCCATAGAGCTATAAATATATTACTGAAAAAAATAAATATAGTATTGGGTAATATGATATTTTATTTAACAGCTTAAAACTATAATATACAGATATTTATATGATAGAGTTTCTAATAGCATGAATATATGCTTATAAACATTAGATTTAAATTAAGAAATTAGAATTTAAGCTAAGGAGTAAAGAAAAGGAGTTATCAATCAACACGATGATTCAATTGATAGATCATATTGAAAGTAGTGAATTTTTACTGTTTGGTTATTTGATGAAGAGAACTAATGCTAGAACGAAAGTAAAAAAAAATGATTTTGTACTACTATACTAAAAATATATATAAGCAAATTAACTCTACAATACTTAAGGGTTAATCGATAATAATAATAAATTAAGAATTACATGAGCAGTATTCTTTAATTAAATTTAAAAACTCATTTATCAAGAATACATTAGTGAGCTTTAATTATAGATCGATTCTTTAGGATTAAACATTTCCAAATCAATAATTTTAAAGGTACTATATGCTTCACCCAATATTCCTTTTAACTCTAGAAACAAAAAGAATAACAAGAATGAGGATTGAACAATATTTATTTTTAATGTTTTTATAAGCCTGTGGCTAAAGGGAAAAATATTTAATAATAACCAACACCATATTGGCAAGAATTTTTTTTTTCGTTTTTTTGGGCTTCAGCTCCATTTATTTTCAAATGTTTGACTTTGGTTCTCAATCCAGAAATGATATTGTGAATCTACTGGAAACAATATATAGTTAAAAGCAATCATTTACCACTAGACATTAGATCTATTGATACAATGAGAATTACATTTTCTGTGAACATATTTAAAACATTCATCTTTTCCTGTAGGTCATTCTTATTATGGATTGTTGATTGGGCAAAAGTTTGATCTAGTAATTTACAATAAATAAATGATACATTTACAGACCTGAAAACTAATGTAAAAATTAGTTTTTGGTTTGTTTTGTTGATAAGTGAGAATTGATTGTATAAGTGAGTGAAGAAGTACTGAATAATCAATTTCTAAGTAGATAGATGCGTTTAAATAGCTAAATAGATAGAGTAGAGATTTTTTAAATAAATAAAGTATAGGCCCTTTTGTTCTCTACACACTGGTAGATCACGAAACAACAATAAAATATGATCACTACAAATTATCACTATACAGTGAACAAACATATAACTTGCAGATTGCGAGTAGAATTCACATTCTAAATATACACGATGTGAAACAAATGCGATATTTCATAACTTATCATTGCACAATATCGATTATATTATTATGGTTTCTATAATATTTCAAACTTTTCGAGAGAATAATAATAATCATTATAAATTTAAATATTATAATTATTTTATCATATATATTTAACATTTTTATATATTAAAAAATAGAGAAAAATCGAAGAATAGCAACATGGATTCGGGGAAAATAGAAGTCAAATTTTATTCTATTCATAATCATGAAGATATACATCAAATAAAATAATGAATATGAGTATAACTATATCCACTATTGCAAGATCCTTTTAACAATCGGTCTTTAGCGAACCCCAGATCTTCTAAGTAGCCTTAATATCATAGTACTTAAATAGATAAGAATTATTATTAACTTTTTGACCCTACTAGATAAAAGCAAGTTTTTTTTTCGAACACCATATTAGAACAGTATTTAGAGATCTAATAGTTCACAGGATCATAATTTTCCTGCGTAATCTTCCCTGTTATATATGAACTATTTAAGAGAACAACCATGCAATAACTACACTCAGTGAATTACTCATATTTCACAACTATCAAAGACTAGATCTATCTTAGATTGAGTATCATTATTCTTAAACAGTATATTAAAATGACGAAATGAAGGCTTCATGTTGTGGAATATAAATAGTGAGTCAAATTCTGAAGTTCGAGAAGTGTATCAATAATTGCGATATCTGTTCTCTCTAGTTACAGTGTTGATTTGAGTGAATAGGAGACAGAATGTGATATCTAAATGTTTTGAGTGAGAGAACCATAATTGAAATTTCTTTTTTTTTATGGTAAGAGCGGACAATTACCGTGAATTTACACCATGATAAAAATTATTTAATTTTAGAAGTTTATGTTTGAGATCCATCTAGTAACATTATTTAGGAGAGAATATAAAATATTTCTTTTCATATGTAATTGAGCTACCGGGTATGCTTATTTCAAAGTCTCTTTGAGAGTGGTGTTATTTAAATTATGTAAAACAATATACGGTCAAGAACCTATTTTTTATAATTTTATTTATAATATCGCATGTAGCTGTTAATTTAGTGACTCATTTATTTAAAACTATAATATAACTTATATATAATCACTATATATATATATATCATAGTATATACACAACCATATTACGATACTCAGCGATATATATATAGACTTTTTATTAGCAATAGATTATTAGTTATATTATGAGAAACTTTGAACATAATGTAGTTTACTACTGCATCTTATTTGAGATTGAAGTAACAACATATATCAATCATACCGGCTTCTATTTTGTTCTTCGAAGTGTAAAGATCAACATTTTAATAGAATAATAGCATAGGCAGCACCCTACATAATCTCTGAACATCCCACCAATACAGCAAAAAACTTTAATTGTTTTAGAGAATAAACTATGAGCATGCGTGGCCACTCAAAGTTGCTCTCACCACTAGCAGCACATAAAACATCAATTTAGATACATGGAATAGTTTAAATACGTAAATTAGCAAATTGAAAAATCGAACAATGCAAACTCTCCTACAATGCCTATGGAAAATGAAATAAAATTAAAAGTTATATATATAACTACAATTTAATTATAGTGAGAGAACATCAAATTAATTTAAAAGGATAATTTATCCATTACTTAATTAGACACATATATTATATTTTTGATGAACTATGAATACTATTTTATGCAATATTATTATATTATTATAACTTATATATATATATTAATACTGTATCCATATCAAGCAGTTATTTATTAAAACTAATAACTATTAATTTATTTCATATTTCCATGGTATTGAAATATAAAAAAATATAATCCTCACAATAATAATATCTATAATTTTCGGGATTTGAATAGATGAATTAATATAATTATTGGTATATATAAAACAATTATTATGAAAATAATAACATAGAAATACTTATATTATCCTATAATATTAAATATGGATTATACTAAATAACAAGAAATAAAATGAATCGGTTAACAATAAAATTAAAATGAATAACAAATAACTAAAATAAAAATTGAGAATAAATAATAGAAATAATAAAAAATAAAATATAGAATTAAATGAAGACTAAAAAAAATAATATAATAACAGAGTATTATATATATGAATAATTATTGATGTTTCATTTTCACTACAATCACAATATATATATATAAAAATCGAAAATATAATATATAACCAAGCATATTAAGATTTATTCAAGTTTGTGTTGAGGACATGATATGGAATAAAAAGTCAACGACATTAGTTATATTTTACACTAGTACGCAAAAAAAAATTAAAACTTCACATGTAAATGCAACTCTCAAAGGTTTGAATTGATAGGTTTTCGATGAAAACGATTACGTCATTTGTACACCTTAAATCAAGATTTTTTCATTAGCTTAAGATTTTGTCTATTATGTATCTTCTTTAGATATGGGCAACATGCGTCGTTGAGACGGCTTTAAGATTATGAAAGAACAAGATTTCGAAATATGTCAAGTTGTTTGGGATCTGATGTTTGTGTGAGTATAGTGAAATGGGAGTGATTAAGAGGGTGATTTATTAGTCGTGAAGAATGACACTCTGATGGTGGCAGTGGGCTGGGCTGGGGGAACAGAAAATTTTGTTCCCTGCGAATGTAAGTCCACCGTCGCTATTGAGCGGTCACACAAACAAACATATCTCTTTAGCATTAGGCTCTGTGGTGAGAGGTTTTGCGCAGCCGGTGCTGGATTAAAAGACTAAGAGCCAACAATCCAAAAAATGAACACAATATCAACTCAGGGTAGATGGCTGCGCAGGGAAAAAAATTAAACAACACACACAAGAAAACCAAGCTAGAGTAAACAAACGAGACACTTAAGAGCAACGGGAAAGTCTCTATCGCTTAGTGGAATTAAAATCGATGATTAGTGAATAAAATGTATAAAAAAAAGAGGAGAAAGATGAGAAAAACGCATAGCATAGATCTGATGTTGCAATTGAGGAGCGGGCAGAGCGATAGAGAGGGTGATCACGTGTGTAAGCTGTACGCACTCTGCTGACTAAGGTCTTTTTTTTTTACACTTTTAGAGCTAAGAACTACATGGGGTCCGTAATAGGGCAACATGTGAGAGGAACAAACCGAGAGGAATCTTACCTTTTTTTTTATGATTTTTTTATTTTTTATTTTTTAGATCCCTCTACAAAACCACAAGAACGATATACGGAAAACAATAATTAATTTCCTAAATACAACTAATTAACTCGATTGTCCAACTTAATGATATAAATCTGCAACTGAAATAGAAGTAAATTAATATACTAAATGAGACACTTCCAAACAAATTTTCAATTCTAAAACGTTAAATCATATTTGTACAAAATAAAACTTTTAAAAATTTCTGTAACAGATATAATTTTCCTAACATTTTTGGGCGAATTCCAACATTTTGTATAAGCCGGTTTCGATTTGCGGTCACAACTAAGTCTAAAACACTTTCTTCTTTAATAATGAATCTTATAATATCTCTTGCCAATCCAAAACTTCGTTAGCTAATGTCTTCCCAACAATCCTATATTGCATATAAGCTTTTTATCTTATTCAAATTTTATCGTAATTTTCAGCTTTGTTGTTAGTTGTATCACTACATTGATCACTACATTGATCATTACACAAAATCTTTTTCCTTTCTATGACAAGATAGGTTTCTACCACTATATGGCTGCCATTTCTACAAATCCTGTGTACAAATTCTCCGTATTATTATCACAGACAAAAGCAGTATACTTCTTATTATATTTTATCTTAATTACCTTAATGCTAAACTCCCACAACCATTAAACTTTTCAACAAGTAAGACATAGTAGAGCAAAAGCAATTTCTTTCTCACCTCATATCCTATCGTTACTCTCTTATAACAAAGTTCTTGACTTCCACTCTACATCTTCACTTTCCTTTCGTAACATATTATTTCACTACACTTTCATACAAATCTCTAAGAAATCACCTGCATTATACTATACTAGATTTTTCCGGAATTAAACCTTTACCAAGTAAACTAATGACATAACTATATGGACTTTGGTTTGAACTTTTTAGTACATCTAACCTCACCACCTCTTACCTATCCTACTTCACTTATACATAATCGTAAACACATTATTCACCACACACTTCTCTTATAACTGGTCAAAAGTTGTGTGTACTTTTCCCTCTATCTAATTTTTCTTAGAACTTTTTCTTCTCTCAAGATGTTTGCGCCTTCTCAAATACAAGTCTTTTACTCATGTCATAAAAAATTTAATTTCCTTAATCAACTTTTATCAAACTTAACAAACAGTGATGTTCGCGCTTCGATTAATGGAGATCATAGATCAAAAACCAAAGTACATGCATTATATCATTGCAAATTTTAAATTATTCCCAAAAATTCGAACGAAACAAAAAATATAGAATGAAAATTAATAATAATAATCACCATAATTCAAATAATAATACAGCTAGATAAAAACAATCAACAATAATATAGTCAATAATAATAATAATAATAAATACATAATAATAATAATAAGGATAATAATATAAACAATAAACATAATATTTACTCAATAAATAAAACCACGATAAACAAAAAAAAGATCTTTTTGTCAGTTACAACCTACTATCATTTATCCTTTTCTTCGCACGTGAATCGTTGAAGAAAAAAACAGTAGACGTCATAAAACAAAAGTTTCGACTAAAATAATAGCCTAATGTTACACAATTTTATATATGAGACTCTTTATACTTATCACTAATGCCAAAGTCTTAGTGACAGAGAGACTAACATAAACCACATATCCATATTAAAATAATTTTCTAAATTATATATCACCTACAAATCACATCAAATTAAGATTACTAAAACATTATTTGAATTAACTAAACAAATAATATCAATGTATAATAAATGCATAATAAAAATAAATCGCTAAAACATTTTAGAAAAATATAAAAAAATACAAAGGTAAAACAAGAAAATAATAAAATAAACTCGGTACTTAGTTATAGCCGACTGATTCCTCTGTTGATCATGAGTCAATAACTAAGAGTTTTCTTCCACTATTCGTGTGGTTGTGATTGTTGATGCGGAGCAGCGTTCTAGCGCATCTAACGCTGGGTAAGACCCTGACGCTCCAACTGTAGAGCAAGAGTGACCAACGCCCTAAAACAAATAAATAAGAAGCGCAGGATTTGTTTTCTTTCCGGACGAGAAACTAGGTAATATTGTGAGACAAACAGTCTCCAGTTACACTACACAACTCTCAGCTCCCACCAGCCCCCTATGAATCCTTAAAACACAATCTACACAGCCCACTATCCCTGGATCCTTGTATCCCCCAGGCCCCATGCCTACCTCCCCACACTACGTTTGTCTCATAAATCGATCGCACTCACACCTCAGAAGAATCATTCTCAAGTTACATTACCTAAAATAATCGATCACCCTGCTTAATCCATACTCCTCTATTTCACATTATATGCTTATAACTCACACATAGAAATGTCAATCGCAACCAACTTATTACATATTTCAGAATTTTGTTTCTTATTTTCTTAAACATAGTCTCAACAACGACAGTTGCCCATCTTAGTCCTACAATTGCTATAACTATCTGGCCACGGTATATTACTCATTAAAATGCCCCCTCTTTCCCTATTCTCTTTTCTTTTCCCCTTTGATTAAGTGTTTTAATTTTTGTTTAACTATGGTGTTATTGCCTATTGAACACTTGATTAAAGTACATATAGCTTTGGTTTCTTCTTTCTCTTCCTGATTGTTGATTGGGGTAAATGAAACATCAAGATATTTTGTTTCATCATCTTTCTCCATGTTTTAATTTATTTTTTGGCATCGAAATTTTTTAAATTTTTTTTATTATTTTCCATAAATTTGATGTTTTTTTTAAATTTTTATTTTTTCATCAATTTTATTATCACAAATACACTTTTTAGATTTTCTTTTGTTTCAGCTCCCAATTTTGTAGAATATTTGTTATTAGGTTTCACACACATATCATTCTAAATTATATCATAAATTATCTTCCTATTGTTGTTATTTGCATCCCCCCGCCCCCAATTAATAATTATTGGTCCAAAATCGAGTTTTAATAGAAGGCCTTAAAATGCTTTCTCACATTCTGTTTAAACAACATTATAGCTATTTGACTAAAGAATCGAGCCTTGTATTAGTAATACGTAGTTTTAAACTAGCTCGACAACAAGAACAATATCTATTAAATCATGTTTTAACAGGATTTATTTATCATACTATTATTTTTATTATTAATTATTATATATTAAAATTATTTTAGTTTTTCTTTTTTTTTTATGTTTGTATTCTCCTCTTTTTGTTCTTATTCTTTCTTTCATTTTAGCCACCAGACCTTTCTTCTCCTGTATCAATTAATTTACTGATAAAAGCTGAATCTTTTTAATTCATCTTTTAGTATTCCTATTTTTCAATCTTGATTTATTTTTATTTTTGTTTTATATGTTATAAACGTATTAAATAAAATTAATAATTTTTTTATTTTGTCCTTGAGAGAATTTAGATGCCAAGACGGTTTGTTTCCGTTGAAATAACGGGTTGTCTTTAACATTAGTTTTTAATCAAAACAATAAATTCTTATCATTATGTCCGTAGGGATATCGTTTTCAGATTATTGGGTGGCTCTTCATTTCTTTATTATATTACTGGATTATCTCAAATATACTCATGCTATTAGATGACTCCGGCTCTACTTTTTAAAAACTTCTACTTTTTATTATATGTATAATATATTATAATATATATTATATTATTATTAATCTTATAGTATATATATTGCTATATAGATTAAAACGTAATAATATAACTAAATAGATATATTATAAATGTATATATTACTTACCTACTCATTCTGCTTTTTTTGTATTTGTTCTTAAAAAAATATACTACTTATTATAAATTTAATACCATAAGTAAAACTACATCTGGTATAATTATTTTTATGTTATATACTCGTCATATAATATTTATTAATAATACCTAATTTAAAGTATAAAAATAAATTCTCATAATATATATATCTTCCCTAATTATAACATATATATTATAATGTACTCAATATCTTCAAAAATTATCTTTCATTATTCCTTCTAAAAAAACTAATTATCAATTACACTCATTAACCTTTTCAGGAAAACTAACTAAATAAATAACAAATGATAAACTTCTCAGAAGATAATTAGAAACGCTACATTATTGGCAACAGTTCTCTCTTAATCCACAATTTAATATGCTCGTATTTCCAGCGTATAAAATTGGTCTAGGGTAGTGTTAATGGGAAAGTGTTTTTTCTTTTTCGGTTATACTTTTGCCGTGCATTTTTTGGATTCGCATTTTTATTTCATTTCACGCCACTTCATTCCAATT
>JABUQX010105537.1:5000-17142 GCA_015478945.1 Trachelipus rathkii
CAAACGAAGATTTCTATTTCATTGCAATTATTTCCTTAATTCGCCAAACTGCTTCTACTTGACATATATAATAAAAATACATTTCATATATATATATATATAATATATATATATATATTATTTATATATATATTATTACTAAAATCTGTGCCGAATAGTAATATATCAATTTTAAAATAAAATTATAATTTTAAATAATTTATAATATAATAGAAATATATTAAAATGCCTATATGATATATATATATATATAATATATATATATATAATAATAATAAACTATATATATATATATATAATATATATATATATATAATATACTATATATTTATATATATATATATTTATATATAATACATATATATATAATATATATATATATATAATATATATATAATATATATATTATATATATAATATAATATTTATATATATATATATATATATTATGTTATATTAATATATAATATATATATATATATATTAATATATATATTTATATATATATAATATAGTACTTATATATATATAATATAAATATATATATATTATTTATATATAATATATATATATATAATATATATATATTGTATATATATTATATTATATATTATATATATATATATATATATTAATATAATATATATATATATATATATGTGTGTGTATATGTATATATTGTACGAGAGATGATCTTTTTAACTATTAGCAGATAATTAAATTAATCACCTCAACTTATTAATTAAACTTATTAATTAAAAGAAGATTTATAAAATAGCTGATAGGTTTTCTTTTTTTATTAGCATCCCTTCTTTTTTTGTGTTTTGATCACAGAATATAATATAATTTTCATTGTTATATAATATAAATGGATATTGTTATTAACAAAATTCAAATAAAATTTTTATTATTTGATTTCCATTAATTAAATAATTTTTATAACAATTTACAGAGGGGGATGCATATTGCTCCATGATCTCTACTAAAATATTAATGACTGTCCTCTTGTATTATATTTTAATTATATTAATTAAGATCAATTATGTTTCTTAATATAAATATTTTGGACCAAAATCTAATTAAAACATTATTATATGTGATTTAAATATTATATAATAAAAAAACAAATATTGTTTTTAAAGGTAAAAAGACATTGGTTTCTGTATTTTTTTTTTCTTTTCTTTTTTTTTAAACATGTTTTTTCCACCCTGATATACAAATATAAATGTGCGTGGGTATTTCTGTATGCATGCTGTATGAACAAACACAGTGTAATCGTAGATAAAAAATAGATATTTTTATCCCTATTAAGAGTTGCAAAAGAAAAAAGAAAAACATTACTTTGCAGTGGAGCATAGAAAGGATTATGAAGCTTGTCACTCTCGCCATAACTGCAGATCACTATTTTTTTTTCCTATAGAAAATATGATACAACTCGTAGCTCTATTATTCGTTTGAAAACGTGTAATTTTGTTTGACAACCGCAAAACAAGTTGTCAAGTGGAAAATGGTGGTCTTTGGCAATGATGTTTCTTTTAAGAAATAAAAATAATGTTGAAATTCGAGCGTCACCTTCAAAAACGTCACGTAATTGGCTCAGTGTCACGGTGAAAAGGAAATATAGCAGAACAAAAATATCACCAATTTTATTATTATAAAAATAAATAAATATATATTTGTATTACAAAAATGAATGAATATTTCTTAATTATAATCGAAGTTGAAACCTTTAATTACCAAAATATTTACCTGTAAAAAATACAAATTAGATTATAAAACTTTTATAGATAAAATATTCCTTTTAATATTCCTGGAATATGAAAATCATAACTGACATAACCCTACCTAACCAGAACTTTACCTACCAAAGTGCAGAGCAAGCTAAGATGATAAAGAAAACCGAAGCTATGATAGTTAGCCAGAAAGCAATTACGAGATCAAAAAAATTTACGAAAACATATTCAATATTTGAGATTAATTGTTCAAACTGAAATGGTTACAAGATTTAAACATTCACCGACGAGAAACATTCGAGGAATTGCAATGAACAAAGTTTGGATTCGAGAAAATTGGAATAAGAAAATCTAAAATCGAAGAAACTGAATCAAAACTTCAAGGCTCCGATGGCTTAACAAGGAAAGATAAGTTTAAAACGGAAGACAAGGAGTTACTATATATATATATATATATATATATATATATATATATATATATAATATATAATTACTATATTATATACTAATTATTAAGATATTAAATATACAATATTAAAAATAATATTATATATATATATATATATATTTTATATTTTATATACATAAATAAGTATAATAATTAATTATTAATTATAATATATAATCTATATATATATATTAATATATATAATTTACTTATATATATATAACTATAACTATAATTATAAAAAAAAAAAAAAAAAATATAATATATAATATATTCATATATTATATTATATATATATATATATGCAATGACATGCAATCATCTCCGTGTGTCATATTTGAATATATGCAATAACATATGTGCCATACACATCTGTACGCTTTTGTAAATGTCCATTAAAGTAATGCAATGCCTGTCATCGTCGAGACATTTTAAACTGTTAAAAAAGCATTTGACTGAATTGAAATAAGCTATAAGCCCTTAAACACGGCTTGGCAACGCTCTCGCGATAGATGGCAAAGAGCAGAGAGACCTCCGATATCAGGGCTAGGTGACGTGTTTGTCCCGTGTGATCTATTCTCTAAATTCAATATAAAAATGATAATCATATCACCATAACTTATTACAACGACATTGTGTTGATCCAATACTAACAGATTCCTGTTAGAACCCTCTGCGAAAGAGGTAGGCACTCGCATCTACAGAGTGTCATTTATATAATAATTCAATAACAGTGTATTCCATTAGACTTTGTGATTTATTAAATCAGTCATTTACCTTAATTGCCCATGTGGCAAAGAACTATTAACAATTCTATTTAAATTACGTGTACAATCAAACAATAGAGAAAATGACCACCCACTTACATGCCTTTCAACAGAGGTTCAAAATAAGAAATTCACCCTAAATATCAACATTATATACGAGTATACTACTATATTGCGTTACTTATATATATACTACTAGCTAGATCTTACCTTATATTCATATATATATATTATTATATAATATATATATTATAATCTATCTATACTAAGTATATATATAATATAATTATTTCATAGCACCATTTTCTGCATCTACGTCCTGAAAAGCGTAAATCATTTTCAAATATATCGTCATTTATTCATGGGGAAGAAAAACAAACACTAGTAGAGAACGGGGTTTCACCCTTACAACAAACGCAATAGATCCATCATCACCTTGCGCGTCATAGTATTAATATTATATCATATACTATACTGCCTATATATCACATATAATCATATATATAATATACTATAAAAATATATATATATATTAATATAGATACTATATTACATATATATATTCATATAATAATATTATATATATATATTTATTATATATATATATATAATATATATATAATATATAGTATATTATTATATATAAATATACTATTAAATATATATTATATATATATATATTATATATAATATACTATATTATATATATATATATACATATATATAATATATATAATACATATATTAATATACGATTATATTATAAATATATATATATTATAATATATATATATTATATAATATAATATATAATATATAATGTTATATATATATATTATATTATATATATATATAATATATATATATATATATTATATATATATTATTAGTTATAAATATACTATATATATGTATATGAATATATAGTATATAAGTATATAGAGATAATATAATATCATATATAGTATTATATAATAATATATATCGCAGTGGCGACGTATTGATTCTTGTTGTTTATGTCCTGGTTTGCAAACTTGATACATAGCATATTGAAAAGAACGAATACTAGGGGAATTTTGTGCATCCCTCCCGGTCCCAGCATTAGTATGCGCGTTCTCACATATTAATCTTTAAGCTCTTACTTCCCATTCCCCTCGTTTTCCAATTACATTACTTCGCTATATCTTATTCAATCCTTTTCCTCCACCACAATCTCTATCTATTGATGCTTGGTTTGTGTCCCGCTACTACTTATTTTTACCCTAGATATGGTCATGCATGCCTCGGTCTTGGTGTATGTTCGAGAATCTTACCCCCAATCTATAGTGGGGAAAGAAGGTGACAGGTATATATACATATATAAATATATTTTATTGGCGGAAATTGTTAATATGTATTACTATATTTTTTATATTATTAAAATAACTTGGTTATAATCTTATCTGTAACATATATTACTACTCTTCTCAATAATTATTATTATATGTAGTATAGTATTAAAAACTACTATATTATATAATATTTTATTATATATATCCCCTCCCCTATATATATATATTATATTATAGTATTATCCTTAAATAGAACATCTCTAACTTAAACTGTAATTAAGCATATGGTTATAATTTATACATACATATAAAACTATAATTATAACATCATATAATATAAATATATATATATATCAGAATATAGGATATATATATAGTAATAATATCCTCTACTAATATAGCTAATATATATATATATTATATCTAGCTATACTAGTATATATATATTATATAGATATACTAACATATTAGATTTATACTCAATATTTATACTACTATATATATAACTATATAACAACTATATAAACATATAAAATATAACATTTTATATATAATAATATATATAATTATTATAATATATTTGTTAGTTTGCTCTGTGAATGTATAGGATTTTCGAATTTATTGAATTAAGCAAAAAATTCGTGTTGAATTGAGTATAAAAATGGAAGGTCAAAATATATTTTTTATTCTTTGTAAGAATATTTTCGTCTCCCATCTTTTAATTTATTTTAAAAATCCTAATGTGAAATACAATTTGTAACAATAAGAAAACTTCCTTATTAACAAAACCTTTACAGAAAAGAATAAAAAAAGAAATAAATACGTAAATAACAAAAGAGGGAAAAATACCTTAAAAAAAATCCCTTTTAAAAATAGGAGGGAAAATTTCAGCTGGAAATGAGATCGAATATTTTCCATTAAGTATAATTCAAATTTTGAGTAAATAAATGAGCCTCAATATAGAGTTTCGTTCCGGCTTTTCAGGTGTCGATAAAAATAAAAAAAAAAACTACAAAAGAGAAAGAAAAATGATTACCAATTTTCGATAGAGATTCTTCTGTACCCGAAATATGCAACTTCTCATCCTATACAAATGAATCTGTCTTTTGGGTCAATGATACGCATATTCTTCCTTTGAAACTTGCAACAATGGAATTTATAATGAATTATCAAATTGACAAGATTATGTTTAGGGATTGATATGATCTGAAGGAATTTACATGAAATCGTTTGTTTTATTAATATTTTCATCGATTGCTTTATCAAAAGATTTCTTTACTATATTAATAATTTATGAAATATTTAAATATGATAATTAACATAATGGAAGAAAGGGAACAAATAAATGCGAAAGGATAATTATTCATTACCTAAAATATTTAATTATTGAATAGAACCACAAACTCTGCATATATTCTGTACATGTATATATATATATATATATATATATATATATATATATATATATATATATATATATATATATATATATATATATATATATATATATATATACCGTACCTATACTTCTGCCCTTAGATATATCTCTCTATTATATAGAATATATATATATATATATAATAATTATATATATTATATATAAATATACTTGTATACCTCTTATATATATTTATATATATATACTATATATAATATATATAATATATATATATATATACTATATATATATATAACTCACTTATATATATACCTTATATACAAGATAATATATATTTAAAATCATTATATATTATACTATATCTATTCTCGTTATACTATATCTATATATCATATAATATATATTATATTATATATACATAATATAATATAATAATATATATATATTATATATGTCTTTGGTGTTTGTGTTTTTATTATTTGTTTTTTTTGTGCGTGAATAATGTATATGTAAGGTTCGGAATCTTCGATTTTATTGAATTAAGCAAGAAGTCGTGTTGGATGAAGCGTAAAATGGAAGTAGAGTATTTGCTTATTTCTTTGTAAGAATAATTTCCTTCTCCAATCTTTTAATTCTCCTTAAAAATCTCTCTGGCTTTATAAATTTGGAACAATAATAAAACTTCTTTATTAAGAAAATAGTTATAAACAAAGAATATAATCGAAAAAAAAAAAAAGAGGGAAAAATAAGAACTTTAAATAAATTCCCTTAAAAAGGGACAAAAAAGAAATTTATGAAAATTCCCATTATAACGCGGGATAATTTGGGCGGGAAATGAGTTCGAATATTTTAAAATAAGTATAATTCAGATTTTGTGTAAATAAATGAAGCCTCAATATACAGTTTCGTTCTCGGCTTTACCACGTCGATAAATTGGATAAAAAATTACGAAAGAGAAAGAAAAATGTTTGCAAATTATCGATAGAGATTCTCCCATACCCGAAATAGGCAGGTTCTCATCCTGTACAACTGAATCTATACGCTGGGTCAATCATTCGCATATTCTTCCTTTGAAACTTCTAATTAAAATGCAAATTTTAAATGAATTATCTTTTCCACATAATCAAAGGGATTGAAATGATAGTGAAGGAATTTACATGACATCAGGTTTTTTTTTATTAATATTTTCATTCATTGGTTTATCAAAAAGCTTTCTTTTTAATTTACGAAATATTACAGCATGGAATTGAACATCTTGAGAAAAATTAACTAATATATGAGAATTAAAATATGGAATTAAGAAAAAATCACACACTCTGTATTTATAATATATATATATACATATATATATTTATATAAAACGATTTTTTATAACAATATTATATATTCGTACACTATATATGATATATTATATAGATATATATCGTATATTACATAGATAATAATATATATTATATATGTCATGTGTGTGTCTGTTTGTTTGCGATTTGTGTGCGTACGTAAATAATGTAAATGTAAGAATAGAATCTTCGAATATATTGAATTAAGCAAGAATTCGTATTGAATGGAGCATAAAAATGTAAGATCGTGGTATTTATCCATATCTTTGTTAAAATATTTTCTCTCTCATTCTTTAGTTTGTTTTAAAAATCTCTCTGGCTTTATAAATTTGTAACAATATGAAAACTTCTTTATTAACAAAACCATTATAAAAAAAAAGAAATGTTTCGAAACAACAAAAGAGGGAAAAATAAGAACTTTAAGAAAATTCCTTTCAAAAAAGACTTGGAAAAATTTTAGAGGGAAATGAGATCGAATGTTTTCATTTAGTCAAATTTTGAGTAAATAAATGAAACCTCAATATAGAGTTTCGTTCTCGGCTTTTCAGTGTCGATAAATCGGATAAAAAATTACGAAAGAGAAAGAAAAATGATTACCAATTTTCAACAGAGATTCTCCAGTACCCGAAATGGGCAGGTTCTCATCCTATACAAATGATTCTGTCTTGTTGGGTCAATGATACACATATTCTTCCTTTAAAACTTATAACCAAAATGAAAATTATTAATGAATCATCAATATGACAAGATAATGTCTTGGGATTGAAATGATCGGGAAAGAATTTAGGTGAAATTAGTTTTCTTATTGTTGGGGGACTTATATTATTTGCCCCCCTCCCTGAAAACTTTTCCTCGCCCACCGATATATATATATATATATAAATTATATATATATCAATATATATATTATATATATAATATATATATATATATTATATATATATATATATTCATATATATATATATATACATATATATACAGTATATACAGCATTTAATAATAAATATTAGTTTATATATTAAAAAATCAATAGATATTATATATATATATATAAATAATATATTATACTATATTATAATCCTTATAATAATTATATTATCTATATATACATACTTATATTATATATACGATAACTATAATAGACTATAGGAATATCCTATATAATCACATAAATCTTACTACTAGATCTATATATATATACCTATACTAATATAGCCTATATATATAGATACTGTATATACTATATATATACCTTAATTATTAATTATTATTACTAATCATAATAATATATATATATATATTATATATATAATATAAATAAGAAAAATGTGATATATGAACATATTAATATATACTATTATATATAATATAATATAATACATCTACTATATACTATATTGTGTGTGTCGGAAATAATGAATATGAAAAGGGTTCGGAATCTTCGAATTTATTGAATAAAGCAAGAAGTCGTATTGAGATGAGCGTTAAAATGGAAGCCAAAAGTTATTACTCCTCTCTCTCTTGAAGAAATATCCTTTTACCTAATCTTTAAATCGTTCTTAAAACCTCTCTCGCTTATATAAATTTTATGCATATCATCTGAACTTCTTATTACAATATCAACAAAGGAATAAATTCTGAAACAAAAAAAAGAGGAAAAAAAAATAATCTTAATCCAAGAAAGTTTTTTCTAAAAAGGGACAAATAAGAAGTTTATGAAAATTCCCTTAAAAATGCGGGAAAATTTTGGCAGGAAATGAAGCACGGGAAGAATTTCCTCTACTTACATATATATATATATTTATTTTATATATTATATATTCATTAATTATTATGATTATATATATTATTCTATTATAATTATATTTATTTTACTAAGTATTATATTATTATTATTATTATTATATTCATTTATTATTACTATTATTATTTTTATGTAGAAGTAAAATTCAAATTGTGTAAATAAAGTAGACCTAATAAATTTTCACTTAAACCAAACAAGGAGCGAGGAAAATCGGATAAATTTACAAAAGCAAAGAAAAATATTCCAATTTCATTGAGAATCTCCCGTGACAAACTATAGGCAGCTTCTCATGCCTTACAAATGAATAGTCCGTCCATCGGCCGTCAATACTGATACGCCATATTCTTCTCTGAAACTCTGCAACCAAAAAATGCAATTTTAAATTAATATATCTTTCCACAAATATTCCCTGAATTTAAAATGAAGGAGAGACATGTTAAATGAAATCATATGAATTATTATTTATTTTTCATCTATCTTTTATCAAAAAATGCTTTTTAAATTTACGTAAAATACAACAGGAAAGAACATCTGGAAGTAATAATGTTCTATTACTTAGAAATGGACATATTACAGAATAAATATCCACTCTCTGTTATATATACCTTACTTCTCATAACTAACCTTTTACTAACCGCTACATCATACTATAGGTATTTGTCATATTATTCATTTATATACTCATATACCTATATACTATCACTAATATAATTAACACTCAATTATATATATCAACTATACTATATATATATATTATATATTAATAATATATAGTCTTAAACCACAGGCAGAACACGATAATGGAAGGTGTAAAAATTACACCTTCCCGATTTAACCACCGCCTGTTGCGCAATAGCGACCATATACCTATGCTCTACCCAGACTGACATATCCCCTAACCAAAAAAAATGGTTCACGAACAGTTAAG
This sequence comes from Trachelipus rathkii, assembly GCA_015478945.1. NCBI lineage: Eukaryota > Metazoa > Arthropoda > Malacostraca > Isopoda > Trachelipodidae > Trachelipus > Trachelipus rathkii. Next base: position 14,752 of record JABUQX010105537.1, read on the forward strand.
CAACGAGCCCCTTCAGGGCGCCATCACCAGTGTCCAGACGTCCCCTCCTCTTTCTAATAAGTTTGTGATTTAAATATTGCAATAATCCTAATTTATTTATAATGTCTTAAACAAAGAACATTATATGAATGTAAAAATTGCCTTCTCTGGGATTGGACCACCGCCTGTTGCGAATGAGGAAAATATACCGAGCTTTACGAATGACCTATCCCCCAACCCAAAAAGTTTGGTTCAAGAACACTTTTAAAGCAACCGACCCCCTTCAAGCCTTGAAGGGGCCGGTGCTTTAAAAAACGTTCCTGAAACCCACTTTGTTGAGTTGGAGGTATAGCTCAGTGTAAAGTCATCGGTATAATTGTTCTCATTCGCCAACACGCGTGTCAATCCAATAGAAGCATAATTCTTTTACCTCCCATTATATGTTCTTTGCTTAAGACACTATTTATATAAATAAATTCGATAGCCGAGTTATTATAGTATATATTATATTATAATATATAAATTAATATAATAATATATATACGATATACAATACCCTCATATATATTATATTATATAATATATATATAATTATATAATATTTACTATATATAATATATAGTATATATTATATAATATATATATTATATATAGTATTATAACTATTATAACATATATATAATTTATAATACATATATAAAATTATTATTAGCTCATTATTTAATCATTATTATATATATTTAATTCTTATTAATTATATATACATTTAATTATTATATTATATATATTAATGATTACATATTAATATCTTAATTATTATACTATGTATGAATGTAGAAGTATTATAGTATATTAATTATTTTTATTATTTATTTATCCATTACTTATATTAAATATATTGTAATATATATATATGAACTTACATATTAATTTATATAATTATATAATTATTAATTTATAACTTATATTGTAATTTTTATGTAATATTCATAATTCATTTGAATAATTAAGCATTAAATATTTAATCGTTATATTTATATAATTATTAATATTATATATAATTATATACATTATCTTATATATTCCATATATATAAATTATTATTTTTTACTTCTTTTATAATTTAATATTATATTAATTAATATATTAATTATAATTTATATATTATATAATATAACATATATTATCGTATAATATAATTATTATTATAATTATATTTAATATTATATCTATATATATATATATACTGAAATGCTATTTATAAATTATTAATATATTCATATATTATATTCATTATATATATTAAATTTATTATTAATAATTTCTTATTCATTCTAATTAATTAATTTACTATAAATTAAGTATAATTATTATTCTATACTATGTATAGTTTAGATATACGGATTTTTATATTAATAATATTACTACTAATAATTAATTAAAGATATATATATAATATATAATATAATATAATAATAGATATATATAATATATAATTATATAATATATATATATATATACTACATATTATATATAGTATATATAGAATTACAATAATTACAATATAAACTAAAGCATTATTATTAGTAACTATTATATATATATATTACCCTCAAAATATATATTATATACGCTATATATATAGATATAACCTACTCATTTTATATTGCTTCGGAAGTTATTATAAATATCTCATAATATTTAATATATTAATCCGAAAGTATCCTATCTGGCTTTGTTACCACATCTGCTGTATCGGAACTGCAGTGCTTGATAAATTCTCATGGCCTAATGATGCTAATGTTCACCCTGATGCTTGACTAATACACCATTCATCACACAATATTACTTGGTTACGAAATATTCAACTTACTATATATTAGCATTGCCTACTGTCTGTACTATACGATATCTTCGTTGAGAATCTCACTTTAAGGTCAGTTTAAACACGCTTACAAAATTAACAATCTCTCAGCATACTTAAATCTTTTCAATTATCTCCCCAATGGATTATAGCGTACCACCAAATGATTATTGGTTCCTAATGTTGTATCACCATTGACTGGAAGAACCGTGTACCTGAAGTAAACTTCATTGCACATAAAACAACAAACTAACCACTGTACTGAGGCGTCTTTCCCAATTCTATAACCCTATCTACTTGTAAGTATCTATTACTTCATATATAGTATATATACTACTTATATATTATCTAATATATTAATATATATACATACATATATATATTATTATATATAATATATATCATATATAATAATATATAATAATTATTCAATATATATAACTATATAAGATTATATATACTGAATAGTATAATAATAATAACATCTTATCACAATAAATACAATTATATATTAATATATATATATATATATATATATATATTATATC
>JABUQX010105538.1:0-20000 GCA_015478945.1 Trachelipus rathkii
GATAGAACCTTGATCAGCTTCTTCGTCGATTCCCAAGAGATTCAAGGCGGAACATACTTACTAGGTCCAGGTCAAGTTCAACAGCAGTATGTGTGTGAGGCAATGAATCAAAATAGGATGTTGATGGTTCAACTTTAAAATTCATATAACTACTTAGGGACTTTGCTAACGGACTTACGAAGAGAAGAATAGTACTTGTGAAGATTTTTGACACAATGCCGTGCCATTCGTAGAGTGGCTTTGAGGAGACTTACTACCAAAAATGGTTTCAATTTGTGCCGTGTGAAAAAACTTTTAAACGGACCAAAGGGAATGTACCCGTGGACAGTTCCAATAGCATTTTCAAACAGGAAATCTACAACACGTATACTCCTAATAGACCTTGTATATTTCCAGTGTAATCTCCTTACTTTCCGACATAAAATCTATTAGTTACATTTTACCCACTGAATCTGACTATGCTAATAGCTCCAATCAACCCTTTAACCTCAAAATAAAACATCTAAATCGGGATCGATATATGTGGAGAGTTTAAAGAAGGAATCACAACATACGTTTAACTCTATCTCAATCGAATTCATTGACCTGTCCTGTTCACCAAGGAAGGTCTTAATAGTGTTCTTAGACGACGGAAGGGAGTCGATATCAACACCCAACTTATGCAAAACGCTATCACAAAAAAATTTGATTGACTTCCTAGATCCAGTAAAAACATGAATGGGAATGATTTTATTTCCTCTTTTGACATTAAAAGACATTATCAGAGAAATGCAATTTGATTCTATTGTACAATTATTTATGCAAAGATTGCTCCAAGACGTTTCTCCAGTAGCTGCAGATGCACCAGAAGCAAGGGACGAAGTAGGATGATCATTTGCATCTTCGTACTGACAAGGGCTTTTGCTTTTGGTTTTAACACCATCATAGCTGAGAGCCGAGATGTGTGCTCCACTTTTGCAGAAGTCGATCTAAGCCATATTGTTTGGCAGGACATTTTTTCGCGATATGTTTAGTACTACAACAGTTAGCACATCTTCCAATTTCAATGCACCCCTTTCTTCTGGTTTGAGGTGTTGAGTACGTTGGGCAAGAAGACATGTAGTGCTTCTCCTCACACAATCTGCAATCCACACTGGCCGATTCATCAGAGTTAATAAATTTATTGGAAGAATTCATCTTCTTAGTGGACTCCCCTTCCCTCCCCTTAGAGGAGGCATTTTAAATCAAAGATTCCTTTGCAGAAGAAGAATGTTGTTGTTGCCTCCTTCTTGTTGAAGAAGAAGTACCAGAGAAGAGGATATATCCCGAACTTTTTCGAGGGGTTTCAAAATAGTATGATATTTTTCAAAAGGAATGTTAACAGAAGGATATTCTTCATTGCTAACAATCTTAAGCTCTTGCAAATATACAGGAGGGAGCTTTTCCACGACAAGTTTACTAATAAGTCTACAACTGGCAGATTCTTCTTCAAGAATGTCTAATCCAAATTGTTTTAATTTGTACAATTGTGCACGAATGGAAATACACACTCCGTCCAAATTCGTATTCTCCAAAACAGGGGGCAAAATCGATCTGGTGTAACAAGGAGTCAATTATGTGAGATACATCTAAATATAGATTTTTAAGGATTTTCAAGGCCACACTGTATATCTGATCAATGTTAGGTAATGTTCACTACCTTTCTGAACATATCCGGTCAAATGCGATTTTAGATTTCTACATCCATAGATGTTTCAAAAGACAAAATGAGTTATCTAAATTGAAAGTGAACTCCATCTCCAGAATTTTTTTTTTTTTTTTTTTTTTTTTTCCGCATGTAAATTTGAGGTGTAATTTCTGACAATACTTTTTAAGTTTAGCTCGGGAGAAAGAGTCCTCATGAGACCGCACCGGCGAAGACGAATGACGAGAAAATGCCAAAGGAGAGGGGTCGTACCCTTTGTATGATCTTCTGAGTCTGTAGATGATTTTCAGAAGAGTCTATAACTTATTTATTCATAAAAGACTGGTCGTACTTAAAGTGTTTGGAAGTGCATATCTTTGTCTCTATGTCTCGGTCGAATTGGAGTACCTTTTCTATACAATTAGACACCTCACTAAAAGTGGGCGAACTGTACTGGAATCAAGAGGGTCCTGAGCAACTGCAGCTATTCGTTTCAATAACATAAATTCCTTCTCAAGGATTAATTCTTCTCTTCAGGCTCAATGAATCTACTTCACCGAGGTTTCCCGATATGATGTCCTTCAGGCCCTCCAAGAGGGTGGCTGCAGATGTAGTTCCGCTTATGTCCATGTTGTGGAAAGAAGACAACTTGTGCAAGGGGGTGTTAGTTTCGGAAAGTGTAAAAATATAGATATAGATACATTTAAATCTGCATAATGTATATGCTACGTGTAAAGGCTTGTATGTGTGGAAACGTTGGGAGTTGAAGACGTGTACAACAACCAAAAACGAAAAATTTCCCGAAAAAAATTCGAATTGGTCAAAAACATTTTTTGAAACGTTAATGTCGATTCTATGTTCAGAAACACGTGAAAAAACTTCCATAATATCATGTAAATAGGTAGCAAAGAATTTATGTTATTCCATTTAGCATAAGGTAGGGTCCAGGGATACACAATAAGCTTCACCCACCTCCCGGCAACTCAGCACTTTTTTTATTTTATATATATATATATATATATATATATATATATATATATATATATATATATATATATATATAATTATTTTTCTTTCTAGACACACCATGCTTTTATATATATATATATATACAGTGGCAGCTCGTCCATAGGCACTGCGGAACAAGCCCCTACAAGAATTCAAGAATTAAGCTGGAACACCAAACAGTAGCAATTGAGACTACCTTGTGGCTCACACTCTTTCTCTTTTATATATATATATATATATATATATATATATAATATATATATATATATATATATATATATATATATATATATATATATATATATATATATATATATATATAACCTTAATATATATATATATATATATATATATATATATAACTGCACTTATTCTTATATATATATATATATATACTTATATATATATATATATATATATATATATATATATATATATATATATATATATATATGCTATGCTGCTGCTGCTGCTGCTATTCCTGCGAACAATTTATTCCATGGAAAATAATGGGGGCTTCAAAAATCTTTTGTTCCGAAAATAGCTCTATACCGTATATTTTTACTTTTTTTTTTTTTTTTTTGCAGTTGTACCACCGCTCACGGGCAATGCCTATTCAAGGAGAGGTGTTAAAAACAACAAAATTCAACTAACAAACTACGCAGATGAGCGAAGAGCACAGACGCGGAGAAACGCTAAAGTGAGGAGATTAGAGGTGGTAAGGAAACACAGAAGATGGAAGAAGGGAATTCCACAGAACAGAGGTGGCAGGAAGAAGGAGGCACCGCAGCGAACTAGTCTGGGGTTGCTAATATCAACACAAAGCTCATGTGCCGACACAGCGCCCCTTCTTATGCTACGAGGGCGTCTTAAAAGGTGGTGGCACGCAGTGGAAAGTTCCCTCGAGAGCACTTGCCGCTGATACCTATAGAAAAGAGATAAAGCACCAACATCGCGCCACAAAAGAGAGTCAAGTGAACTAGAAAGAACAGGACAGTTTTGGTTTTTGACTCGACCCTATCCAAAGCCGGGTGAAACCTGGGCCCCCAGATATGAGAGCAGTACTCCATGCAAAAAAGGGCGAGATGAGGCCCTTGTATGGCACAGATGTGAGAGAGGAAAAAAGTCTCACCAGTCTAAACAGAACCAACTTCCCTTGAGGCGCACTTAGCAACCGTTGTGATGTGAGTTTCCAAGACATTTTTGTTTATGTTAAGGCCAAGGATGTTTATAATGTCAGGAGACGAGAAGACCGTCGAAAGAGATAGGAAAGTTAGAGGTGTCTTAGAGAGGGAGATTTGTAGAAGTTGAGTTTTTAAGAATTGAATTTCACAAGGGTTCAGACGACCCACCCGGAAATTCTATCAGATCAACGAGGGGTAAGTCGAATATTAGCGGAGGCAATTCTAGAGAAATAAAAGAAGGGGAGCAGGGTGAAATGAGTTGAAAATGAAGGGTCGAGGTCATCGGCATAGCCAAGGTGAATACAGAGTTAGAAGTGCAGGTGAGAAGATCAGTGGTAGGGCAGTAGGAGATAAGACAGAACCCAGGGGAACACCACTATTGACAGAAAAGAGGAAGAAGTCGATCGCCCATCAACACAACAGCTGATATTGAGCGATTTGAAGAAAGCTAGGATATAAGTAAGCAAGAGAAGGAGGGAGAAGCAAGGGAAGGAAGGCTTGGAGAGCAGGTGACGCGTGCCAACACCGGTCAAATGCTGGTGGTTATGTGTCAAGCGCCACCACGCAAGTCTCCCCGTAGTTCCTAAAGGGCGGAAAACCATAAATCAGTAAAGATAGGAAAGTATATCGCCAGTGAACCTCGAGCGCCGAAAGCCGGACTGGCGGAAAGCAGTGAATGAGATTCCAGATGATCTAAAGAAATGAGAGTTGAGAAGAGTTTCAAAGATCTTAGGTAAAATACAAGTGAGAGCTATGAGGGCGATAGTTAGAATTTTCAGAGCGGCTTCCTTTTTTTCGGAATAGGTTGGACATGTGCAGTGCTTCCAACACTGAGGGAAGTGCTAGTAATGGGAACATAGGGAGCTTATAGTTGAACGAGGACAGGAGCCAGCTCAGCAGCACACTCCCTCAAAACTCGGGAGGAATGCCATCGGGCCACCCGCCTTCTAACGTTCATAGATTTCAGCCCATGCACCTGATCGAATGTAATCACAGGCAGAGGCATAGGACACCTGAGAGAAGGGAGGAGGAGAATGCCAAGGAATCCGTCCAGGGTTGAGTTAGGGGAAAATAGAGGCCGAAGAGATTGGCCTTTCAGTTGGAGAATTAGCAACAGAACCATCAGAGGGAATAAGGAGGGGAAAGACAGATTTACACACAGAAGTTGTTAGAGATGTTTTTGGCAAAGGAGGCCAGAAAGATTTTGTCAGTAGGAGAACCAAGGAGGTTGTGCACTTTCGTTTGATGAAAGCCCGCTTTTGCTCGTCAGAGAGTATCCCTGCAACGATTTCTAGCAGAATGAAAATTAGCAAGAGTGATAGAGAACGAGAATTTTTCCACTCTACTCACTGTCTCTAGCCTGGATGGCCAGAGAACAAGCACGATCAAACTATGGATTATGAGGAGAGAAGATTTAGTCGAAGAAGGAATAAACCCTACTCATCACATCAACGATTACAGCTCCCCATATCGGCAGAAGTTGAAGCGTCTTCAGGGAGACAAGCAGAGTCACTCAATTATGGTTAATGTGGGGAAGCAGCATAAGGCCCCCAATCAGCCCGATCAATGCCAGAAAAACATGTAGGGCAGGATGGAGCTGTTGGAGAAAGTATTAAATTAAGAGATATAAGGTTGTGGTCAGATTTAATAGGAGCGAAGGTGGTGTATTTATAGAGAGAAAGACTAGTGGTGAAAGCATAGGTCAAGTGTGTTCAAGGGTGGTTGGGACGATCGGAATGTGTGTGGGTTCTTTAATTAGTTGCTCCAGATCGTTGAGAGTACTGAATGATTCGTCCCCACCTAAATCAGTATGAGAGAACCCAACCATTCAGTGTTATGTACAAGAAATCCCCTAAAGAGAGGACCTCAGTATTTGGATGAGAGAAGATATAACGGCACAGTCTCGTGAGAAGTAGTAAGATATTCACAAAAGGCGTGAAAATCTGTTCTGTTAGGAGAACAGTAGCGAAAACAAGATTATTGTGTGTAGTAGAAGGAGAGAAAAGATTTTTAAAAGCCACAGAACATCAGAAAGTTGGGAGATTCGAGATTCTCGAGACGTGTTTACGTAGAGTCGTTTATGTTAACATAGGCACATACTCCCCCCCAGACGCAAATTATGAAATAAGTTATGGTGACATATTAAACGAGTTAGTGGATGAATTCCCAGCCATCTGGGTCTCAGACAGGAGCAAGAGGTTAGTTAGAGTTAGAGGTGGTATTCCACCGGATGCAGGGGATTGGTGCAAGCACGGATGTTAGCAAAAGAAGTCGATAGTAAGCCCCGCGCCGGTGCAATCTGCCATCTTGCATGCATACAAACAGACAAAACAAAAAAAAATAAAACAGACAAACGTGAGAAATCAGGTTAAAATTATTCACGTCTAAAACGTAAAAATTTAAAACCGTATTACCTTCTAAAAGAAAGCGCTAAAATCTGGCGTTTACAGTAAATATGTAAAAATATGAAAAATCTAAGTTAAAAACACTAACGCTCACTTGCACCCCTATAAATTCGCGAATAAAAAAAAAGTAAATAAAATTGATTTAACATTAAAACCTAAATTTAAAAGTTAAAGTGCCAAAATAATAAAATTCAAATTTTAAACACTGTGAAGACGAAATTCATAAACAGTATTAACTTTAAAATAAACCTACGAAGATTTTTGATCACTTAAAAAAGAAAAAAGAAAAGAAAAAGTTAAAACTAGGACTTATCTTTTAAAAACCTCGTACGTAGAACTTTAAGTTATTTCACTGAGAGCACAACATTCAAGCACGTCTTCACACCACGAAACCTACCACAGACTATTCCATGTAATTATGTAATCCGAGCGAGATCTGTCACCTTGATCGTAGCTTAAGCCGTTTTCGTTTTAGCATTTTGTCTTACGCTCGATAAGACAAAATCTTACGCATTTTAACAACAGTTTAAGTCATATTCTCAGAAACTTGTTTACATGGAATCAGCTGCTTTGCAGAAGTAGAAACACTTATGATGAACTTCAAGGATTTGGAGGGTATTATTATGAAAAGGAAGAATAATGATGATGTTTCAGAATATTTTACTTTTTTGGAGACTAAAAAATTGGAGACTTTCTTCCTTACTCTTAAGGTAATTTTTCAGTGTTTGTGAATAATAATAATAACTATGTATATATATATATATATATGCTCACTATATATATATATATATATATATACACACACTATATAACTACTATATATATATATATATATATATATATATATATATATATATATATATATATATATATATATACTATATATATACATATATATTTTTAATATATATATATATATAGCAACATATATATATATATATATATATATATATATATTATAACTATACTATATATATCTATATACTATATATATATATATATATATATATATATATATATATAGAGAGAGAGAGAGTTTTTTTTTCTTTGAGAGAGAGAGAGAGAGAGAGAGAGAGAGAGAGAGATTTTTTTGAGAGAGAGAGAGAGAGAGAGAGAGAGAGAGAGAGAGAGAGAGAGAGAGAGAGAGAGAGAGAGAGAGAGAGATTATAGGTGTTATTCACATTATGAACTTGAAATTACTCTGATATTGAAACATATAAAATAATATTTCATGATGTACCAAAAAAAAAAAATAATGAAAAGTGCATCATTGTAACATCTTTTCATCAAAAATGGCAAAGCTGAAAATTAAACGGGCCTACCACATTGTAAAAACATTATCATTGCATTTTTTTATGAATATTTAAAAGGAGAATTAAAATTGTAAGCTACAAATATTTGACATCTACCAATACTCTTAAAGTCTTGTCAACCTCGTTCCACATCGCGTTATGGACGACCATTTTCTCTTGTTTTCCAATTTGCACCGATATATATCGACATTGATATTATTTTTTTTATATTATTACCTTCCGTTTCTTCTTCTTTCATTTGAATATTACGGACCGACTGCTCACGTGACCAAAAATCCCGTTTTCTACTCCTTCGACTTCGCCATCTTCCACTCAAACAGATTTGTGATTACCTCCTTTAAACTGCCAAACTACTTGTGTAATCAACGATAATTTGCAAAGACACTTTACAACTTGTGTAGTGAGCACCACTGAATATTTTGACTTGTGTTTTGTGATCTTAAAATCTTCGGTATCACATATTCCATCGAATGTTAACAAGGTGTGATAATTGTGTATTATTTTCAAAGCCTAGTTTTCGTGTCTCACATTTCTTTCCGTGCTAGTAAATAATTTCGTGTTCTGCGGCATTTTTATATTTAGTGAAAAATTATCAGTGATTGATACTATTTATTATGCATTACATTTTATTTAAATTTAAGTAACTTTTTTATATATTATTGGTTATATAAGAGAACCTACGTGCAAAAATTATTAATTAAATATAATAGTCTCCCCTTGATAGAAAATGCCAATAATTAAGAGAGAACGGATTTTTATGCGTAACTCTTACATTTCATATTGTAACCATATTATTATTGTGTGTGTGTGTGTGTGTGTGTGTGCTTATTATTATTATTATTATTATTATTATTGTGTGTGTGTGTGTATTATTATTATTATTATTATTGTGTGTGTGTGTGTATTAGTATTATTATTATTGTTAATTGTTTTCATTATATTAATTATGTATATTGTTCTGTTAATATAGATTCTGACCCGAAACGTTGTTTCCTTCTTCTCAAGTTACGCCCAACGTAACAGTGATGACCCTGGAGTTTTTAACCCTGGAATCTTAATCGGAGTGCTGACGCGTCTATCCCGGCATTTCTACAACTACAAGGATCCACAGCATCCACATCCAGAAGCCTTATTTTCATAAAATTACAAATATTAATTTTTTTTTACGATAGAATTTTTTTAAAAAAAAAATAACAGGACGAATCTCTGTCCATTTTTCCATTTACAATTACTAATTTTTAAACTATTTTGGCCCGTAAAAGCGGCCTCATATATATTTTTATTACCATTTGTATACCTATTTGTAAAAAATTATTGCGTTTTTGGTCTCTGGCCACTATATTCCTTATATTTAGTGTATGTAAGTTGCATTTTTAGCGCATTTATTTCGCCATTTTTCTTCAAAAATATTTTTTATTTTTTTTTACAATCTTACATTATTAATATTTATAAATTATGTCTCCTCCTGATGCTGCAAACACCGACAACATCAATGTGATATCGCAACAGCCTGCTCCAGACAGGGAATCATCTAGTACCTATACTGGAAAATTTGTAAACAATGATTTAGACCTAACATTTACGCTACTTGAGCTCCAGCTCGAGTCTACAAATGAAATTGCTCGCTTTCGGGCACTCTTAAATATATTACCTGTCCCCATTTTGCAGCGCCTGAAGGACATTTTACCTTCATTGCATTCCCACAACCAGCCCTATACTCAGCTTAAGTCAGAACTCTTAAACCGTCTTGGAGAAACAGATGCTGAAAAAGTAAAAAAACTTTTGACTGGTGGTTCTCTTGGCGATAGATTACCGTCAGTTCTATTATCTGACATGCTCAATCTTCTCGACGGCCCTCCCGTGGGTAACTGCATACATATTGTACGTCATCTCTTCCTACAGAAACTTCCTACAGAGATGCAGTTGCGATTAGCAACGGTTGATCCAAATTGCTCGCTGCAAGAACTTGCAACTTTTGCCGACAGAGTTTGCAAAGCGAAACCTCTTACGACCGCAGACATACCTTCACAAATTTCGCATATCTCGGATTACACCAGCAATGCTAACTTAACACCAGCGTCTCTTTCGCATGTAAATGAGTCAGTCAACGCAATTCGCCAACCGCCGCACCCCGAAAATGCTTATATTGTGTCCCAACTTCAAGTGTTGCAGAACACTATAATGGATTTGACCAACAGAATTCGCTCATTGGAGACGCGTTCCACTGTTCCTAATCCTTACGTCCCTCCTTCCCTTCCTGTAGCTCAACAACATCCTTATCCTCAACAACAATATCCTCAACCTCAACAATATCCTCAACCTCAACAATATCCTCAGTCCTCTCCTCATCCTTATTCACAACCTCCTTCATATCCCCAGCCTCCCCCCAATGCTTCAAACACTTATTCTGCTTACAATTACGGTCATATCTCTCGCTCTCCAACTATGCAACGACGTTCATATCGTCGCTCACCTACTCCTTCGCGTCAATTCGCCTCTTCTCCTGTTACTTCTCAGGCTTTGGTTCAGTTTCCGTCATAACCAGCAGGGTATTTGTAGAAATCACCAACGTTTTGGAGACCAAACACGGTCATGTCTTAAGCCTTGTACGTTCGAGAATTTAAACTCAAACACCACTTCGTAAATACGCTCGGGGTGGTCTCAAAAGCGTCAAACTTACTTTGTGTCTACGATCCCTCCACCAAACTATCTTACCTCGTAGATAGTGGGAGCTCAATCTCAGCTGTACCACGTTCCATCCTCGGGAAAACTCATGCTCCAGAAGCATCGGGCTTCTTACGCGCTGCCAACGGTACCACCATCAATACTTATGGTACCAAACGACTCCATTTAACACTTTCGTTCCGTCGTGACTTTATATGGGACTTCACGATAGCCGACGTCACTTTACCAATAATAGGTGCTGACTTTCTGTCACACTTCAACCTTCTTGTTGACATGAATCACAACCGCATTATAGACTTTGAAACACACTTCTCATCCGCTTGTATCCGTGCATCTGCATCCATCAGTGGCATACATCTTTCTCCATCTAATAATATTTTTGAATCATTATTAATCACCGATTTTCCAGAGCTTCTCTCTCCAGTCTCCAAGTTCCCTCCTGTGAAACACAATGTTGTTCATCACATTGAAACTTACGGCAGACCTCCATTCTCTCACGCTCGACGTCTTGCACCGGATAAACTCAAAGCGGCAAAGCTAGAGTTTGAATCTCTCTTAGAGAAGGGCATCATCCGACCTTCAAAGTCCGACTATGCCTCTCCCTTGCATATGGTACTCAAACCCAATGGAGATTACCGCCCAACCGGTGACTATCGCTGCCTAAATGCGATCACTCGCCCGGACCGTTATAATGTACCTCATTTACAGGATTTCACATCCCACCTCTCTGGTTGTACAATATTTTCAAAGATCGATTTAATTTCCGCATTTTTTCAAATTCCTGTGAACCCGGACGACATTCATAAGACTGCAATAATCACTCCTTTCGGTCTTTACGAATTTCTTCGAACGCCATTCGGTTTAAGAAATGCAAGTCAATCATTTCAACGTCTCCTAGACTCAGTCTTACGCGGTTTACCCTTCGTCTTCGCATACATAGACGACTTATTGATTGCCAGTGCTTCTCCAGAAGACACACTTCCCATCTCAGGTAAGTTTTTACCAAGGAACGCGAATATGGTCACATGTGTCCCAACTCTTCCAAATATGAATTCAGGTTTCATCTCTAACTTTCTCGGACGCCCACAATCTGCCGACGGTATACGCGTCCCTCGAGAGGATCTCGTGTGGCAGCGATTCGTGACTTTCCGAAACCCGTCAAACAGCGTCAACTTCGTCGTTTTTTGGGCATGGTAAATTTTTACCATCGCTTCATTCCGTCTGCTGCCCAAATTCTCCTTCCTCTTCACGCACTTCTTAAGCATCCTCGTAAAGGATCGGCTGCTTCTGTCACTGTAGATTGGAACGACGAAGCAACTAATGCCTTCACTGCCATCAAAGAAGCCCTTGCTTCTTCTGTGTTACTTATATTTCCATCCGACACAGCCCCGACTAGGATCAACACTGACGCTTCAGATTTCGCGGCAGGTGCCGTGCTGCAACAGTTTATTGATAACGAATGGCGTCCATTAGCTTTCTTTTCTAAAAAGTTCCAGCCGCCTGAAACAAGGTACAGCGCATTTGGTAGAGAACTTCTAGCAATATATCTAGCTATTAAGCACTTCCGTTATTTCATAGATGGTCGGGAATTCCATGTCGTAACTGATCATTTACCCATCACGCATGCCATTACAGCTTCCACTGTCAAACAGTCCCCTCGTGAAGCCCGCCACCTTGAATTTATTGCACAATTCACCACGGATATCCGCCATATAAAAGGAAAAGACAACATTCCTGCCGATGCTCTATCCCGAATTAACGCAATCTCTCCTTTACCTGACATCGATTTCGTCGAAATGGCTCGCTTGCAGCAACTCGAAGAGATTGTTTTTCCTTCCGCTTCTTCTTATGACATTCAAACTGTAGAAATTTTTGGTTTTCCACCTCTGTTATGCGACGTCTCTTCCGCACATCCTCGTCCAGTCGTACCAACCCCCATGCGCAGAAAGGTATTTCACACCATTCACGACGTGTCGCACCCAGGGGTAAAAGGTAGTCAAGTCAAAATAGGCAAGCATTTCGTCTGGCCGTCCCTACTAAAAGATGTTAAACTGTGGACAACGCAGTGTCTCAACTGCCAAAAATCAAAAGTGCACAGGCACACGATCGCTCCTCTTCAGCAGTTTCTTCCTCCTGGTGAGCGCTTTGACCAGGTGCACATTGACATAGTCGGCCCATTACCACCCTCAAATGGTTTCACACATATTTTAACTTGTATAGACCGATACACTCGATGGGTAGAAGCCATTCCCTTGCGAGATACTTCCAGCGAGACAATTGCTCAGGCATTCTTGTACAACTGGATAGCCAGATTTGGCACACCTTCGACCGTGTCCACAGACCAGGGTAGGCAGTTTGAGTCTCACCTTTGGAAGGACTAGTTTAATGACTTAATTCGGCTTCTAAAGCGCCTTCACGCTCGTGCAAGAGAATCGAATCGACACGACGAAGGTGCAAGGAGGATGTCATATGAGGAAGAGGAGGATTCTACCATACCGGCAAGGCTTAAAAGGATATCCTTTTATGAGCTCCAGGAAGATACACCGACACCTTCGGCGGAATATATCTCATTACCTCTTGATCCTATACTTACGTAAATATCAAGTTATTATCATATACAAATAGATAAGACCTCTAAATATGCTCGACTTGCTCATGAGTATCGTTTACGGCTTCATATCACTAATATATAAATAACCTATGGTATGAGTTTATATATCACTTCTTAACTATACTATCACCAAACTACGAACCAGCATAACAACTATCACCTTGAGCCTCAGCGTGCTTATCGTCAGTGTATAGGCGTGAGAAGGTACACATGGAAACCTATCTTATTGACAGCTCTCACGTCAACTCGTTTGTTCTCACTCGCGTTTAACGGCAGAGCATCTTTCGGCGTCACTTATCTCGCTCCTATATGAGGCGAGAGTGATTCTCTCCATCTGCACGCTAACATAGGGGCTATTGCTCTCATGGATCCGTCGGTATACTTCTCCGAGGCGTGAACGGGACACTGACTCAACACAAATTGGTCGCTAGAGTAAGGTACCGTTGCAAAGCCCGCTTGAGCGGACGCCTTCTCGTATTAAAAGACGCTAGATCTCTTGTCCTCGTAATATTTACGGTATTGCAGTTTACGGCACGGTGGTATTACACTAGAGACTATTTAGTCATATACACATCAACACACAGAAAGGGGAGCAAATGTGGAGAAATATCTCGTGGATAGGATGCAAAACAACTCAGGCTACTAAACATTATGCCGACAACAAGACTAACACATACAAGCATACACTCTATCCACTATTCACAATACAAATCATTCTATCTCATATTTCCTCGCCTAAATAATGGATACAGGCGGGCTTTTACGCGCATGCACGAACTACTGATCCATCCCAGCGGGGGCTTTACTACCGACTGAAGCAGGGCTTGCTATCCCGCTCCATGGGTAGACCCACAAATATCCCTTCGTCACCTCTTAATCGCGCTAGGTAGTAAAACATCATATAGGCCAAAATCTTTTACATGCTTCCCCTACTTTTCCTCGACTCTCCTAGCTCCTTTCGGGATCTCTGAGTTTTTGAGCACGCGCTCTACATCTTCCCTAATCCTCTGTGGTTCGTCATTGAGGTTATGTGGGCGAAAGAATGACAATATAAAGTAACATCAATATAATATCATATCCATATTCTGCCTAACATATACCTTCTATAAAAGTAATTATTAGTCACTTATATATATATATATATTATATATATATATATATATATATATAATATATATATATATATTTATATATATATATAATATAATTATATATATATATAGGTATAAATATAATATATATATATATAAATATATATATAATATATATTATACCTATATTACGTGCACTATCATAGACTTACACTATTATATATATTATATCCAGCGCTCATCCATCAATATATAGTATATCTCGGGTCGGCTACTCTAACTGTTAAAGGATTTATGTTATATTCCATTCCTCTTAAAGATTACCAGAAACGTGGAGGGATGTAAGTACCTGAACGTTCACCTCTTACTGTTATGAGAGGTGAGGAGTTGACTCCGGAGATCAACTTAGTAATGTTGTAGTAGCGCAGCAGATTACTTCTTGGAGTGGCCGTTCAATTATTTGACTGTTTAAACTTATTAATGGAAATATTTTCCATTTTCTTATTTCTGAACATATCATTCAGGATGATTTTGTTCACTTCCGCCAATGACTTTCCTGTATTTCTCCAAAAAAACACTGCTGGTCGAACAAGATTTCCCAATTTCCAAACTCCAACAAACTTGGTTAATCGTCTTGGAGTTAAACTCCAATATATTTAGAGTAAACTAAATCGGTTTTAACTTTAAATGCTTCTCCTCATTGTTAAAACCGTTCCGCGCTTGTTCCTTTTTCATAGGTCAGTCTTTGGTGAGGAAAGAGAGACTTATTAAGAAAGAAGCCGACAGTTAACTTTTGAAGCCTGCCTCATGCTTAGTTATCATATGTGAAAGGAACGATTATCATTGTGAAGGAACGACAAAAAGAAGGGGAAAGCCCAAACTACAAAATAGCTCACTAAAAGTGAAATTGAAAATACTAACTAAATTGACAAACCTAAAAAAAGAGCTTTTAGTAAGAGCTTCTTTACTTACTAAGTAACTATGAGCAAAATTTATGCTGACAATTCTTAAAAATGATAAAGTTGTTTTTTATTATCGGTTGCAGCGAAATAATGGCTTTCAATATTTTTTTTATTTTATTATAGTTATCGGTAAAAGTTGAAAATAATTGATACCTTTTCAAATTCTAAGGCTGAACAAAAAGGACAAATAATCGTTCAAAGGAGATTATTAATAAATAATGGGATTTGAGGATTACAAGAAGCAGATGAGACAATTTTATCTTCTCTGTCAGTATTTTTATCATCCTGAAAGTCGACATTATTACAATGCAACAAAAAACATATTGACAAACTATTTTTTCAAACCTAAAGGACGATGCATGAAGGCATAAAGACAAAAGGTCCCTTGGTATACATATCTTTAATGACTTCAAGGGCACTCCATGAGTCAATATAAGTTATTAAAGTTCTTAGAGGCATTGAGGTAACTTGGGAATCTTTCAAAGGAGTGGGAGGGGATTGACCCCTTCTATTTCAAGGCATCGACAACCATTTTGTGGACTACATTTATTATACTGCATTTTATAAATCATTCTATATCTTCTAAAGGGAAATTTTGGTAGGTATTAATTACAACTTTCATGGATACCTCAAAACCTTATACACCCTTAATTTTTTCAATTATATATATATATATATATATATATATTATAATATATATATATAATATATATAATATATTATATTTATATATTATATATAATATTATAAATATATATTATATTATATATATATTATAAGTATCTGGTCAGCAGATTCGGCGTCAACCGTCACTCTACTACGGTGTTAAAGCTCCTTATCCGATACCACGTCCTAAAAATTTTGAGGCTGACGCTATGTGGGCTGATATAACCTCGTACGCTAGCCTAGGTTACGTAATCCGTTCGACCCCTCCCCGTCGAAATGACCGATAGAAAGGCATGACAATTTTGCGAAAGGCAGAAAAGAAATTATTCGAGCCGGAAGCCGAGCCGCGACCGCGAGCCGGAGCCGGACCGAGAGTCGATTTCAGAACCCGGACTTGGAATTCCGGAAGTTGCGCACCGGTGCTGGCTCCGGATTGTGGTGACCGAATTAGTAAAGTATTTGTTATAATAATTCACATATTTTGTGCTCTTTATATCGATGTTATACGAACCCGATCGGACTCTCGAAATATGAGGATTATAAGTTATCGTAAAGGGACTTATCAGGGGCCCCCGGAGGGGGCAGATCCCACCGTAGAAATGATGAGAAGCATAAGAGAAGTGGAGAGAAATGCGAGTCGGGAGTACAGGAATCAGACGAAGGAAGGATCGGAGAACGAAGTCTAAGTCAGACGGCAAGTCCGTGAGTTGACCAATTGGCACAGGTGACTGGTTCCGGTGCGACGTGCCTGAGTTAATAAAATATTAGTATTAGTCCGCATATTCAGTATTCACAAATATATATTTATTGTCGCTAGAACTTTATATATGATGGTTGTAAGTAACGGTGAATAAAGGCAAGGAAAGAAGGAAAAGAAGGAGGAAGACGGAAGGAGGAAAAGGAGTGAAAAGCAAGAGAGTCAAGATGTCGGAAGCAAATGAGTATAGGCCTGCCACCAGGCGCTGGAGCCGCGTGCGTGCTAAGTTCAGTAAACATTCGCTTTATAATTACAAATATCATTACTGTTCACCATGACTGAATTCTGTCTACATGAATACATTATCGTCATTTGACAATTGCATCTACACAAAGAAAAACCCGTTTCTCTTAAAAGGTTTGAAAAGACTGAACAATTTATATTTTCAAAATCCTCGATTTCTCTTTATATAAAGGTCACACTATATAAATTTTTTTCCTTTAAGTGTCATACCTAAACATACGTTTGCTATTTTATTTTATGTTTTATTTACATTTATTCTTTGTGTTTAATTTTTTTTTTTCAATTTAATTTTTTTTTTAATTTGTTTTTAAATTTTTATTATTTTCATTTATTTTTAATTTTATTTTAGAAATTATTTTGTTTTAAAACTTTTTTTTTATTTATTTTATTTTTACTTATTTAAATTTATTTTCAAACTTTAATTTTTTACAAGATTATTTTACATTTACACTTGTTTAATTTTTTTTTTTATTATTCTATATTTTTATTTTATTTTTAGAAATTATTTTTGTTTGAAAACTTTTTTTTGTACACCCCCTAGAGGGAGGTGCTGGCTCCCCCCTCCAAGTAAGAAATAACCGTAGAATGATGAAACGTGGTATACATCCTTCTTATAATGTATCTTCGGTACAGCCAAAGTAAAGTGACGCTATTCCCCTATGGCAGTGGTGCCCAAACCTATTAGATCTACTCGCGGAGCAAACTTAAGAATTTAAAAATTTTAGGCGAGCCACACAGTAGAAGACCGAACACTAATAATCATAATTTATTATTATTATTTTTTTTTTAATGTGATATATATATATACTACTATATATATATATATAATATATATATAATATATATATAATAATATAATATATAGTATTATATATATATATATATATAATAATATATAATAACGATGCCACCATTCACAGGCAGGGCCCTTTTCCAAAGCGAGGAGCAGGAAAAAAACAAAAACAACAAAAAAGGCATCCGAAAAGAAAAAACAAAAAAAGTAAAGTTTGAAATTCAACCATTCCCTTGTCTAACCAATTCCCTCAGGTGCGCGTAGACGCGAGACTTAAAGAGAGGAAGATATGAATACTGAAGGGAAAATGGATGAAGGTAATTAGTTCAACAAAACAGATGTGGCTGGAAAAGAGGAGGCACCACAACGAGTAAAACCTTGGGCGACCAATATTCATCCTCGCAGAGAAAGAGCGCGTCAAAGGAATTAGAAAGTTATTGAACAGTTCATATTAGTCTCTTAGCCTTCCAGCCTCAACAACTTATCCAAAAGGAGGGGGAAACCGGATCCACCCCAAATATCGATTAAACAGTATTCCACACAGGAGTATAAATATAACTGGAGTAGCTGAGCAGAGAGAAAAATTCACGCACTCTGAGCAGCGAACTTCCGAGCCTTCAGTTGATAATGCACGGTCTCCAAAGACCAATTCACGTTTATGTTCCAGTCCAAGAACAGTTATGTTGTTTACAGGTGAGACATTAGATCCGTCGAAGGATTTTGTAGTTGGGAGGTGTTTTAGACAGGGAGATTGAAAAAGTTGAATTTTTAAATTGAATTTCACAAGAAATGCGGTTAGGCCCACCTGAGAAATCCCGAACCACAATCGGCACGAAATTTATCGGAAAACTGTAAGACGAGAAGCCCAATCATACGATACAAGACGCAGGCAGCAGCAACATTTGAAATGAGTCGGAGCGACTGGAGAGTGGACTCATTCCCAGCCTAAGAGTGAAAACAGAAACAATTGAGGACACACAACCAAATTAACAAGAAAGGAAAAGAGAGGAAGAAAAAGAATGCACCATCAACAAGAGTTGAAATGGAACGAATCTGAAAGATAAACATAGACAAGAGTAAGCCAAAGGCCGAGGTGAAATCCAAAGAAGGGACAAGGATGCAAACCATACCCCGTCAAAGTCCCTTAGATATGTCAAGCGCTACCACACAAACTCCCCTAGTCTGTTATTTATTAAAACCTCATTTAAATTTTTAATAGAACGTTGATAAATCTGAATACGCGAGGTCGCGAGCCACATTTAAAACGGTACGCGAGCAACATGTTGCCCGCGAGCTTCGGGTTGGGCACCCACCCGCCCATTGGATTTTGGGGCTGAACCCAAATACCTGAAAATGTTCATAGAAAGGGTGAACACTTGGATAACACCCTTACTTATAAACTGCATCCTCGATGCAGCCGACTAATGTAACGTGACGACTTCGCCACGTCTTATGTGGATGGGCTTGTGCCCCAAATCCTGTGGAAAATAGACATAAAAAGCGATGAAGATAATTCGGCTATCACCCTTTCTTACTCATAAGGTGCTTTCGTTGCAGACGAAGCTTACGTATTCGCACGTTCACATGGCCCATGTTGGGGGCTTCCTACACTACAGCTAACGTCATTACGGTCCAAAAGGAGATTGAAATTCAGAAAAATGTCAAAAAGTCAAATTTGGATCAGTTCCCGTTTTCTTCGCCTGATCCAATTCTCTGACTCTCCTGAGCCACTGGTACTACCTCATAATGCTTCATTACGTTCGAATTCGTAATTTTGTCCACAGACTACCGAAAGTGCACAATATTCACTGAATGTACCTCAAAATACATTTTCGAGAGTTCCAAGCCGTTGAGATAGATGATGAATGTTTCATTACACATGTTTACTCTTCTTCATGTTGTCGAAAATAAATTACCTCATATTACCTAGGTATATTTCCCTTCTGGAAGTTTTGAGCTCTGGTCATATATATTTTTATCTTATAAGTTTCATTTTGTTTTTATACTTGGTTTGTTTGTTTTTTATTTATTTTTTATTTTTTTATTTTTTTATTTTTTTTATTTTCTTTTTTATTTATATTTTTTTAAAAATTATTACGTTTTTTCAAATTTTTATTTTTTTTTTTATTTTTTTATTTTTCATTTTTTTTATTTTTTATTTATTTTTTTTTAATTATTTGTTTTTCAAATTTTTTATTTTTCGTTTATTATTTTTATTTATTTTAATTTATTTTTGTTTTATTTCCTTAAAACATTTTTGTTCTTTACTAAAATCTTTTTATCTTTTCATGCTTATAACGCCAAAAATTTGCACCCTAAAGCAGTAAATCAGTAAATCAAACTCCCCCACCTTACTCTCCCCAATCCACCCGTGATCTATTGATCTACATTGATCATTGATAGAAGTCATAAGTTTTTAACATAGCAAAACTTTTATTTCTTTTTATGTTCTTTATTTTTAAAAAAATTTGACATTTTTACATACCCTAAAGCAGTAAATAAGTAAATCAGTAAATCAAACCACCCACCCCACCCCACCCGTGATCTATTGATCCATTGATCTATTGATCTATTGATTCAAGCCACATGGTATTTCACATTAATAAAGCTTAACAATCG
>JABUQX010105538.1:30000-31681 GCA_015478945.1 Trachelipus rathkii
AGTGAATGTGTGTGGATTTTATGGTGCAAGAAGAAATAGGTATTTTGGGGATAAGATCATTAGTAAGGAGGAGGTAATGGGTAAAGTGAGAAAGTTGAAGAATGATAAATCTGAAAGTATAGGTAAAATTACTGGTGAAATGATCAAGAACGAAGGCGAGATTGTGATTGAGTGGATTTTGAGTTTGTATAACAAAGCTTTTATGGAGCGTATAGTTCCAAGGGGTTGGAGGAGAGCAGTAATAGTTCCCTTATATAAATAAGGGTAAGGGGGATAAGGGTATCTGCAGAAATTAAAGGGGAATTAGTTTATTGAGTGTTGTAGGGAAGATATATGCTGGTATTTTGGTCGAAAGAGTGCGTCGAGTGACTGAGGCATTGATTGATGAAGAACAAGGTGCATTTAGAAGTGGTAGAGGATGTGAGGATCAAATCTTCACATTTAAACAAATGATTGAGAAAATGTGAGAGAAGAAGAATAAATTGTATTTAGGTTTATGGATTTGCAACAGGCGTATGATAGGATTAATAGGGAAGCTCAATGGCAAGTGTTAGTAATATATGGCGTTGGTGGTAGGCTTCTAAATGAAATCAAAGGTATGTATGACGATAGTGAAGCATACGTAAGAATAAATGGAGTTGAAAGCGACTGGTTCAATATTAATAGCGGAGTGAGGCAGGGATGTGTTATATAATTTTGGTGTCGTAAATGGATGGGGTAATGAAAGAATTAAAAGTGGGGTGGTAGGGGATGGTGTTAGAATAATAGAGAATGGAAGAGATTGGAGGATCACTACCTATTATATGCGTATGGTTTGGTTTTGCGTGCCTAATCTGAAGAGAGTTTGGGATGATTGGTTTAGAGATTTGGCTGGGTGTGTAATAGGATGGGTTTGAAAGTAAGAGTAGATAAGAGTAAGGTTATGGTTGTGAGTGAGGACAGTCCTGGGTGTGAAGTTATATTGGATGGTGATCAACTGGAACAAGTGTCTGAGTTTATATGTTGAATGAAAAGGGAACGGATGGTACAGAGTGTAATATGAAGTTGTGAACGGTAGGAAAGTGGATGGAGCAATTAAATAATTGATGGATGTAAACGGACTAAGTCTTGAGTGTGCTAAGGGTCCTTAACACGAAGGGTATGTTTGTTACCTCATGTGTTAATGTATAGTAGTGAAGCTATGGTCTGAAATAAGAAGTATAGATCTAAAGAACAAGGTGTTCAGATGGACAATCTTAGGGGCGTGTTAGGTGTGAGAAGAATTAATAAAATAAGAAAAAATAAAAAAGAAACCATAAATTAAAATATCTTCCGTTCGTACTTAATCTATATGAGATTTTTTTCATTTTTTTTCGAAAGCTTGTGTGGCTGTGAAGAAAGGGAAGTAATATGGGAGAATGAATGGTACCATTTGACCATGAGTTATAATTGAGTATGGAGTTCCTGGCTTAGGCTGGATCTAAGGTGATGGATGATAGTTCGGTTATAATAAGCGGATGGTATACGTGGTTGAGTATGCCGGGTGTTACTGGTTGTCAATCGACAGGACATTTGTAGGAGAGACGAAGTAAAAAAACGGTGGCACGTATACACATGAAGTCAGTAAAGGGTTTTTCTTTTGTCTTCTTCTGGAGGAGTTGCTAGGAATGTATATCTAGTGTTGGCAGATACGATAAGAGAA
>JABUQX010105539.1:5000-7500 GCA_015478945.1 Trachelipus rathkii
ATGAAAATGAGAAACCCGTTTCAGCCCCCCCTGCCTCCCACCGCTCCTACCCTCCTTGTTTCCTATGATCTATGAGCTATTGATTCAAGTATATTCTCTCGTATAACAACAAAACTCTTTTATTTATTTTCGTTTCGCGTATTCTTTAAACATTTTGTTATTACACGTAAAACAATATAAATAATTTATGTTTATGACTTAAAAAATTTGCATTTTTCCACAGTAAATCAGTAATTCTGTAAATCCAAGAAGCTGTCTTCCAGCAGGCAACCTTCATATACTTAACCATAATCATTGATCTATATGATAACTAATTGATTCAAGTCATATTTTGTAATAACATATCTCAAAAACTTTTGTTTATTTTGATTTGTTTTTCTTTAAAACACCATTATGTTTTTACTATGAGAAGAAGCGTGTTTTTTAAATTTTGTTTTTTGTCTTTCTTTGAAATCACAGTAGTTTTTTTCACGTTATATATTTTCCGAAGAATCTATTTATTTTTTTATTTTCTTGAAACATTCGGAGTTATCTAAAACATAGTAGTTCTAGGGTTTGTAACTTTAAAAAAAATTTACATTGGTGTGTGAAACGCATACCATATCAAGAGCAGTAATTTCATAACATATGTGTAGAATGTAGATAAATCTAATATGCAAATCGGGCAGTAAATTTAATCTGTAAAACTTTCGAACTGCTTTCCATCAATCTTCAGAAGTTAATAAAATGATCTATTCGATCTATTGATCTATTAGATCTAGTTGACTCTCGAAGCTACTGATGTTTTGTAATAACATGCAGCAACATCATAAAAACTTTTATTTATTTTGTTTTGTTTTCTAAAAACATTTTGTTTTTAGCTTAAAATATAATTATTCTTTTTTCATGTTTTATAAACATTTCATAAAAAATATTTGCATTTTGTAGCTAGCTGTAAAGCAGTAAAGTCGTCAGTAAAGGTCTTGTAAATTCAGTAAGCACGTAAACTCATGTAAATCGAGCTAAAGTCAATAACTTACCTGCAACATTATCAACCCCAGCGGACTCCACCTTCTGTTGAGCTATAAAACCTCCTCATTTCGCTATGATCTATGGATCTATTGATCTATCTCGATCTAGTTGGATAGTCTATATAGATCTATATATGCCATTTCAAGTCATATATTCTCGTCATAAATCAAATTGCTCAAAAACTTTTATTATTCGTGTGTTTTGTCTGTTTCTTTAATACATGTGATGTTTTTACTATAAAAATTTTTTACATTTGTGATTGTTTTATTTTATTTAAACATTTGTTTAACTTAAAATTTCTTTCATTTAGTGTTTTAATAATTAAAAGATTTTGTATTTTTACATACCTTAAAGCAGTAAATCAGTATATCAGTAAATCAGTAAAACAGTAAATCAGTAAATCAGTTAATCAAACCTCCCATTCTATCCTCCTACCCATTCGTGATCTATTGATTCTATTAGATATCGCCTATGTGATCCCCTAGTGTGCTAAACTAATTTGAATTAATAATCATATTTTTTGTATAATAAAACACGAAAAAAAGAATTCTAATATTATTTTGTTTATTCTGTTTAAACATTTTGTTTTTAACTTAGAAGCTTATTCTTTTTATGTTTATCACTTAAAAAAATTTGTGCATTTTTAACATAACCCTCTGGAAATGTTAGTAAATCAGCTAAATAGTTTATCAAAAACAACCCACTGCTACCTCCATACCGATTGTCGGTGATCTAATTGATCTATTGATCTATTGATCTATTGATCTACTGATTCATGTCATATTTTGTATAACAAAACACAAAAAACTTTTATTTATTTTTGTTTATTCTGTTTAAAACATTATGTTTTTACTATAAAAATTTATTTATTTTGTTTTATTTTCTTTAAACATTTGGTGTTAACTAAAATTTCTTTCATTTTATGTTTATAACTTAAAAAAAATTACATTTTTACATAGCTTAAAGCAGTAAATCAGTAAATCAGTAAATCAGTAAAGCAGTAAATCAGTAAATCAGTAAATCAAACTACCCATTCCACCCTCCTACCCATCCATGATCTATTGATCTATTGATCTATTGATCTATTGATTCAAGTCATATTTTGTATAACATATCTCAAAAACTTTTATTTATTTTGTTTTCTTTAAACATTATGTTATTACTATAAAAATTTATTTATTTTGTTTAGTTTTCTTTAAACATTTTGTTTTTACTAAAAAATTTATTCTTTTTATGTTTATAACGTAAAAAATTTGTATTTTTACATACCTTAAAGCAGTAAATCAGTAAATCAGTAAAGCAGTAAATCAGTAAATCAGTTAATCAAACCACCCATTCTATCCTCCTTGAAACGTAAGGGATTTACACTTTGTCAAGCATATCTCTAACATATCAATGTTAATTTTTACATTAACATAGTAATATTTATCAAAAATTTATCATAACCTTACCTAACTTTCATACTCCCCAATGAATAAATGCTAACATA
>JABUQX010105539.1:12500-15000 GCA_015478945.1 Trachelipus rathkii
ACTTTGACTTCAGTTGGTAAGTTGAAACTTCTAATTTTAGTTACCTTGTTAATGAATGCTGCATGTCAGTTAGGCTAGGTTGAGATATATTTTTGTTTAGTTTAAATATTACAATGCTTAATTGTAAATTTGACATTAATTATTTTAGAGATATGTTTTGAAAAAGTGTTGTATATTTTCATTTAACTTGCTTATAATATATCCTGAGAGTAGATAAAAGGAAGGAATTTATTAATATTAAACCGTTTATTCGTGTGTAAGATATTTTAATTTTGTTATGTTCTTATATATATATATATATATATAATATATATATATTATATATATATATATATATAATATAATATATATATATATATATATATATTTATATATTTACTGATGGTAGGAGGGTGGTGGTGTGTTTAGCAGATTTACTGTTTTTAGGGTATGTAAACATAGTAATTAATAAAAAATATGGACTTGAATCAATAGATATTAGATTCAATAGATCAATAGATCAATAGATCATGGAATGGTTGGGGGGTAGTGGTTTGATTTACTGATTTACTGCTTTAGGGTATTATGTAAAAATGCAAAAAAAACTTTTAAGTTATAAATATAAAATGAAATAAATTTTAGTTAAAACAAAGCGTTTTACAGAATTTCAAAAATAAATCCAAATGTTTTAAAACAAAATTAATTTTTTTTTAAATTAAATAAAAATAAAAATAAATTTTAAAAAGAAAATTAAATTAAGTACAAAGTATATAAATTTAAAATGAAACTTATAAAATAAAGTTTGAAAAATCAATTTAAATAAGTAAAATAAAAAAAAAAAAAAGTTTTTATGTTAGCGTTTATTCGTTGATTTGTAGATCGATAGGTTTTTTTTTAATGTTTGACTGAGAATTTGCTAATGTTCACGTTTATTCATAGTTCAAAATGATGTTATATTTGATATGAGTTGCATTTTGATAAAGGTAGTGTCAATTCATAGTTCAAGATGTAGGTATCTTTGATAGATTGGTCATTTTGTTAAGGGATTTTGTTAGATAATACTGCTTTAGCTGTTGCTGGTATGTTGGAAAAGTTGGGATACATTGAGTTTTGTATGTGTTGTTAGCTACTTCACCTTTGATAAGTATGGAAACTTTGTGAATGTTAGCAGATTATTCATTACGTGAGGTATGTTAGGTTTGTCGTTGTACATTATATTCTAAGTTCAGTAATGTTATGCTTAAGCTTTATTAATGTGAAAATTTGTTACGTTAGCATTTATTCGTAGGTTTGGTATGATAATTAGACAAGGTTATGATTAATTTTTGTTAAATATTACAATGTTAATGTAAAATTAACATTGATATGTTAGAGATGTGCTTGCCTAAGTGTGAATAGGTTACTTTTTTTTTTTTTTTTTGTTATGCTATGTTAGTTACTTTACTGTTGTTAAGTGTGGAACTTTGTTGATGTTAGCTGTAGTTATTCATGCTTAAGGTATGCTAGGTATTGTTGTTGTACATTATATTCTTAGTTTCGGTTAAGGTTATATGTTAGCTTTATTAATGTGGAAAAACTTTGCTACGTTAGCAAATATTCGTTGATCAGTGTTATAAAGAACTTTATTTTTATGTTGTTTTCCTCAAAAATGATACTCGAAATGACTTGAATCATAGATCAATAACCTCAATAGATCATGGGAAGGGTAGAGGGTTGGGGATAAAAGGTGGTTTGATCTACTGACATTACTGTTTTTACTGCTTATAGGGTTATGTAAAAACGCAAAATTTTAAGTTATAAACATAAAATGAAATAAATTTTAGTAAAAACAAAATGTTTTAAACAGAAAAAGCAAAAATAAATAAAAGTTTTAAAAAATATATAAATATTTTAAAATAAAAAAAAAAATAATAAAACTAAAATAAATAAATAAATAAACTAACTTTTGCAAAATATAAATATCACCTATAATAGAAACATACATCGATAATACATAACAAAACGAAATGTTTATATTAAACATGTGAAAAATGTAAAATGTCTTCCAACAAGGTTTAGAAAATGTTACACATTTGCTTGACATCGTAGAAATAGCAGTCATGTGATCAGTAAGTTAGTACGATGATTGCCAGGCTTAATGTATTAAGTAAAGTGTCTATAATTATTGTGTGTGGTGTGTGTGTGGTGTGTGTGTGTTGTGTGATGGTGATGTGTGTGGTGTGTGTGTGCGGTATGTTAGAATTTGTCGTTGTACATTATATTCTAAGTTCAGGGTTATTTTATGTTAGCTTTATTAATGTAAAAAATTTGTTACTTAGCATATATTCGTAGGTACTGTATGATAATTAGACTAGGTTATTGATAAAATTTTGTAATATTACAATGGTTAAGTAAAATTTAACATTGATCTTGTTTAGAGTTTATGCTTGACAAAGTGTGAATAGTTACGTTTTTGTATGTTATGTAGTTACTTTACTGTTGTTAAGTGTGCCGAACTTTGTGAATGTTTAACTGATTATCA
>JABUQX010105539.1:20000-21238 GCA_015478945.1 Trachelipus rathkii
CAGGATGAGCTGTTGGAAGAGAAAGTATTTAAAATTAAGAGATATAGGTTGTGGGTCAGATTTACCAATAGGAGCGAAGGTGGTGTATATATAGAGAGAAGGACTAGTGGTGAAACCTAGGTAAGTGTGTTCAAGAATGGGTTGGGACGATCCGGAATGTGTCTAGGTTCTTAATTATTTGCTCCAGATCGTTGAGAATGCTAAATGATTTCGGCCTCCTCCCCACCTAAATCAGTATGAGAGGAAACCCAACCCCATTCGTGTTGTGTACAATGAAATCCCCTAAATAGAGGACCTCAGAATTTGGATGAGAAGAGATGTACAGTCTCGGAGAAGTAGTAAGGTATTCAAAAAAGGCGTGAAAATCGTTCTGTTAGTCGAACAGTGCAGAAGCACAAGTTATTGCTAAGTAGAAGGAAGAAAGTTTTAAGCCACAGTAACATTCGAAGTTAGGAATTCGAGATTCTCGAGACGTGTTACGGGAGTATGTTGACATAGGCACATACTCCACCTTTAGACGGAAATTATGAAATAAGTTAATAGTTGGACATTAAACGATAGTTAGTGGATGATTCCTGAGCCATCTTGAGTCTCAGACAGAGCAAAAGGTTAGGATAGAGTTAGAGAAGTGGTATTCCACGGATGCAAAGTTAGATTGCAAGCCACGGGATGTTGCAAAGGTCGAGAGGACGCCCGCGCCGGTGCAAATCTGCCATCTTGCATGCACATACAAAAACCACAAAACAAACAGACAAAACAAAAAATAAATAAAACAGACAAACGTGAAATCAGGTTAAAATTATTCACACGTCTAAAACCTAAATTTAAAACCGTAAATGCTAAAAAGCTAAAATCGTATTTACAGTAAATATGTAAAAATATGAAAAATCCTAAAGTTAAAAACACTAACGCTCACTTGCACCCCTATAAATTCGCGAATAAAAAAAAAAAGTAAATAAAATTGATTTAACATTAAAACCTAAATTTAAAAGTTAAAGTGCCAAAATAATAAAAATCAAATTTTAAACACTGTGAAGACGAAATTCATAAACAGTATTAACTTTAAAATAAACCTACGGGTACAGTCACTTAAAAAAAAATAAAAAAGAAAAGAAAAAAGTTAAAACTAGGACTTATCTTTTAAAAACCTCTTACGTAGAACTTTAAATTATTTCACTGAGAGCACAACATTCAAGCACGTCTTCACACCACGAAACCTACCACAGACTATATACATA
>JABUQX010105541.1:0-10000 GCA_015478945.1 Trachelipus rathkii
TGAGTGCCAAGTGCAGTGCCACATAGTGCCAAAGTCATTCCACATAGTTGCCAACTGAGTTTGCCACTTTTTTTCAAAGCCTTTTCTAGCCTCCCCTGAGCCTAGAATAAGCCTAATATGGGTGTCTACCCTAGGTTATAAGGTATGAGGAAATCGATGGTGTATATTACAATCTGGTAGAATGCTTTCCTACTAGGAGTTAGTATTTTTATAACACTTATTAAGCACTTACACTCGCCATTAGGGAACACTTACACTAGCCATATTACACTACACTCACCACGCACAGGTTACCACTTATACAGGCACTGACCAACTTCGCATAGACACTTACAACTAAAGGCCCATATACACTTACACTCACCACCCACACACAGATGTACACTTACACTCACCACACTCGATTATTTTGATATGCCTCAACTTTTGATTGCCTCAACGTTGAGCCTCAGCATTAATTGCCTCAGCCATTGATTGCCTCAATTGGTTGTTTTACCTCATCTTTGATGACTCTATCTTGATTGGAAAGACACTTACACTTATACACACCTATATTGATGATTCATTTCTTTTGATGACTCATCTTTTTGTTCTACCTCTAGATCATAAGCTGCCCACCAGGCCGCAGCATGACCCCACCGCGCGAAGGCCCACGACCCCGCACCCGCAGGTGCGTCACGCCGCGTTACCGCCCGGACGGTGCGCCCGCAGGCCCGCAATATTACGCGTACCCCGCCCCGCCGCGTTGCGCCCGCAAGGCGCAAATTATTTCCGCGTTCCCGCCCGGCGCGTGCGTAACCGCCACCGCAGGCGCAATATTTTCCTGCCGGGAAATGAAACAATATAATAATATGAGTTCATTCATTTTTATTTCATTATTCCTTAAACATTTCAAAGAATTTTTCTTTTCAAATATACTAGGAGTCATTCCATTTTATTTCATACTTAAACAGTTTTATTAAAAAACCATTTTCGCGAACATAAAACTGTAACTCATTTACAGCCATCTTTTATATTTTTTACTACAATTGTACAAAATTGTAATTAGGGAAATTTTTTATTAAAAACGAAAAGCTTTACATACCTCTAAAGCAGTAAAACTCAGTAAATCAATAGAGGTTCTACCTAGCAACAAAGGAATAGTATGCTTTTTGTTTTACTGTTTACTGCTTTAACTCCATGTTCTTACTGCTTTAACTTTCTGCTTACTGCTTTAACTCACATACATACATACACTTAAAGCAGTAAATCCAGTAAATCAATAGAGTGTGTTTACTACCTAACTGGGTAGGGTTGGGAGTTTGCGTTGTTGTTTTACTGCTTACTGCTTTAACCGTTTTCTGCTTTCACTGCTTTAACCTGTTCTGCGCTTTTTACTGCTTAACTTTCTGCTTTACTGCTTTAACTTTTCTGCTTTACTGTTCTTAACTTTTAACTCACATGCTTTAACTCATATATTTATTAACTTATGTTTTCTTTTTATGTTGTTTTTAATACTTTTTATTTTTATTCTTTTTATTCTTTTTTATTTTATTTTATTATTTGTAACTTATTATTATTTTTATTTTTGTTTTAATACTAATTTATTTTTATTTCTTTTTATATATTATTATTATTATTTTAACATATTTAATATATATTTATATTTTAATTAATTATTATTATAATAATACTTCGGTGTTATTTACTTCAGGCCTATTGTTTATTATATTAAATAGAACACCCAAAATTTTCCACACCAACACACACGCCACACACAACACACACACACACACACACCACACACCACACACACCACACACGCACACTTAACACTTATACACACATTCACTATGAACTTACATTTACCCATAGATTCACTATGACACCTACATTTTACCCATAGACACTTACATTTAACACTTATACACACACAGTTTACTTACCACAGATACTTACACGCACACAGATATTACTTACACTCACACACAGACATTTTACGTACACACAACACACACAACAAGATTACTTACACACACAGAATTTACTTTACACTCCACACAGGATTTACTTACACTCACACACACAGATTACTTACACTCAACACACAACACAGATTTACTTACACCACCACAGATTTACTTACACACACCCAGATTTACTTACTTACACTCACACAATTTACTTACACTCACACACAGAGTTACTTACACACACACACACACAGAATTACTTACACACACACACACTCACTTACACACCCCACACACACGCACACCTCACTTACCCATTATAACGTATAATTATTTAAAAACATTTTATTGTTTAAAGTAAAAAACGTACATTTTATATTACTCATTCAAATATTAAAACAAAATTATTCAAAGTTTTCTTAAAAAACTTCTATAATAAATCAATCATTATCTTTGAACCAAAGAATTTATTATTACTGTTTTATACTTTTGTTTATAAATTTTTTATTACCACTAACCAAGTTTTATATGGAGAGGTCTGAGTTAAATTTTTATGAAATTTTATTTTAAAAAAACATTTAATTACCATTTTACGTACCTTTAAAGCATTAAATCAGAAAATCAGTAAAGGGTCAGCCACTAGCACCCCTCTACACCAAGCTATGCCACGTTTGTTCTATTGACTTACTGCTTTACATCATTCTTAGCCATGTAAGTCTACTAATAAGTATAAAAATAAAACAAAATAAGTTTCTTCTCTGCTAACAAACATGTATTTTATTTAAATCATTTTTCTATAGTTTTTCAACTAAAAAATAAACAATTATTCCACGGACAAATATATTATTCTACCGATACCAAAAACTAAAAAAATATTTTCAAAGTTTTTTAAATAATTTGGATTTCTTTCATTATTATCATATGTACATTGACAATCCAAACACGAGAAACACAACAACCCGCACTCGTTTCAGATACGAAACTGAACCTCTCTCTGTAAAATGGGTTGAACTAATTATAATTTCCCCGAATTTAGGGATAAATCCTTTGTAAGCCCAATTGGGCGAATTTCGCCTCAAAAATATGCGAAAATATAATTTCAAACACTGACCTTTTCTGTTTAAAATGTGTTGCAATTAAACTACGTTAGGCCCTAAATTTAGGCCCTAAAATTAGGGATACAGCCTTTTTTGTATCACCAGGCGGAATTTTAAGGCCTAAACCAGGTCAAAAGGTAATTCCAGTTAGACAAGAATCGAGATCAATGTTATTATTTTTATAAATATATTTTCAAATACTGAAACACATGCTGGATCGGTAAAGATCCTATTGATCAGGTAAGAAGGGAAATGTTTTCCTTACTTGTGGTTGGACGGAGTAATCCTTATCTCTATTATGAACTCGTATCCACTTCTGAGAATTATTTTTTTTTATCGAACTTTTAAGGGTTTTAAGGTATGAAAAAAAACTGTTTTTTCATATTCCTGAAAGCCAAGTTTCGTTTATTTTAACCCTAAACTACATGAAATATTTATTTAAGAAAGTAAAAAATAAGGATAATAAAAAAAACTTTACTAATTATGAATTAGAAATTAATAAATCAATTTAAACTTTACAATTGATTTATATATATATATATTTATAGATATATATATATTTATATAAATATAATATATATTATATATATAATATATAATATATATATATATATATATATATATATAAGGATAACATAAATATATACAAGCGTTGTTAAACTCTTTTTTAAAGGTTTATAATATAAAGGATAAAGGCAGCACCATTATTTCTTGTACATTTATTTATGAGTATATAAAGAATAGGGAGGAGGGGATAGCATAAGGTTCAGGATGGCTCATCACTGGGATGAAACTCTTATACATCGCTTCTAACATGAACCAGATGTATTTGAAGAGATTTCATAACTAACCAAGTTTGAAAATAACTTTTTAGGTAAGATTTTACTAAAAATTATTTCAAAAATGAACAAAAAGGAAGTAACATAAAGAAAAAAATGAGTAAATCAGTAAGGTCAGGCCCCCTAGCACCCCTCTACACCAAGCTATGCCACAGTTTGTTCTATTGACTTACTGTTTTACATCATCTTTAGCGATGTAATAAGTATAAAAATAACCAAAATAAGTTCTTCTCTGCTAACATAACATGTTTATTAGTAAAATCATTCTAAGTTTTTATTTAAAAACTATAAGTTCTTTAAACTTACGTTGTCATATTTATTAGCTCTAATAGCTTGAACTAAAATTGTTTCAAAAGTTTTTTTTTTTAAATAATTTGGATTTTCATTATTATATGTATATACATTGACAATCCAACACGAGAAAACACAACAACCCCGCACTCGTTACAGATACGAAACTGATCTCTCTCGTAAAATGGGGTTGAAATAACTACTTTAGCCCTAAATTTGGGATAATCCTTTTTGTAGCCCGGGGCGATTTTTAGGCTAATACACAGGCTCAAAATATATTTCAAAAACTGACCTTTTCTGGAAAATGGGTGGCAATAACTACGTTAGGGCCTAAATTTAGGCCTTACATTTAGTAAGTATAAGCCCCCTTTTTGCTATCAAGCCAGCACGACGGATTATACAGAACAACCCTAATACAAACAAGTGTCAAAAAGGAAGTAAATAATAAAATTAATAATTTCATAGACAAGAATCGATAATCAATGTTATTATTTTTATTATAAATATTTTCAAACTGAAACATGCTGGATCGGTAAGATCCTTTGATCAGGTAAGAAGGATGAAATGTTGTACTCGACTTAACTTAAAGTTGGAGTGACGGAGGCAACGGTCCTAATTCCTCTACTCATGACCTCCGGTATGGTCGAAATAATTGAGAACTCAAGAGGAATTAATTGTTATCGCTTTTTGGTTTTAGGTATGAAAAAACATGTGTTTTTTCATATCCTGAGCCCAAGCTTCGTTTATTTAAACTATGAAATAACATAATGTAAATAGATTATATTTAAGAAAGTAAAAATTAAGGATAAAATCAGAATAGGTTTACCAGTACTGAAAAATATAAGAAAAATGTTAATAATTCAAAATTGTAAGTCTTACGAATGCACCTTGTATACACTATGATATAGATATATAATATATATTATTATATAGATATATATATATAATAAATATATAATATTATTATATAGTATAAATATAATTAAAATATATATAAATTATAGAGATATATATATATAAGGATAACTAAAATTGTAACTTGAATAGCGTGTTTAAATATAATTGTAACAGATGGTTAATATATTATAAGAGGATAACATTAAATATGAACTACTTTTACAATTACATATTTACACAATGATGTTTTCTGCCTACTTTATTATTAAAAAAATTCTTTTTAATCTTTGCAAATATGCCAATCATTAATATATATCATTATCGATGATATAGTTTCGAGGTGGTTCTTCAAAGTAATACCTTCAGTTAACCATTACGTAAAAGTTCCCCGCTCAGATAAATCATAGTAATAATACATTACTTGGAATTCACATATGACATAAGAATACTTTCCGCCATTGTATCTTACTAAGATAGATTAAAATGGAATTTCATTGTACGTACTATAAGGAAAACTAATTTAGGAAGTCGATCGAATGGTGTGCGCGATAGGATCATCGATCAGGGTTTTTCTTAAATTGCGTTAGAATTATTTCTTTCGGGAAAATTAAAACATGTAAAATGAATAATTACTGAGTTACGTAATTAGATTAAACAAAACTAATGTACTTACATGCACCAATGTCGTTGCCATTGAACATTCGCGCGTACGTACCCTCACGCACTCATCTTTCAAAGACAAATGCAATTAAGGCCTGAAATGTAGAATCAAATGATTGTTAGGTTCCAAATTAAACACGTAAACGAATAGTCTTCATTTAATTCTCTCCATAACTAACTTCCAAAGCTGATTATGGTTTGATGTTTTTTATAAAAAAAATAGATGAGTAAGTTGCTTTGTATCCGCTGGTTGACTTCGCACAGGCTAATTAAACTGTTTCGGCTCCAGTTATTAAAGCCGGAGCTTGCGGTGTTTAAAGATTTCTGATAAAGCCACTCTTTCAGGTGTGAATTACATATTTACAAAGAATTCATCTGGACTCACGAAAATACGCTTGGTATTATAACATTGGTGAATGGGTAGCACACGTTAAAAATTCAATCCATCGGGCTTTTCTTTAACTTTTATATAATGAATTAAACCCTACTTTCCGGGGTATCTTGATTTCCCATTGGACAATGTCTTGTATTGAGGTATACCTGTTAGGTGAAACAGATATACACTTAGTGGAAAATTAAGAACCACTTTATTACAAAGTCAGGAGAACTGTGCACAGGCTTAACAGCCCAAAACGAGATGATTTTAAAAGAGGTTTGGATTTCTAAAAAATTTTCGCCTGACCTCAATATAATTTTCATCCAATCAGAGGTAGATTTTTTACAGGCATATGAAATAAAAGAGTGTTTTTTCATACCTTAAAACCAAAAAAAAGCGATAAAAATTAAATTCTCGACCAATCACAATAAAGGGTGAATTGAGGTAAGGAATTCATTAAATCCAAGCTTACCACAAGAAAGGTAAACAAATTCTAAATTCTTACCTGTTCAAAGGATCTTACCGATCCAGCATGTTGTCAGTTTTGAAATTATGATTTTATTATAAAATTTAAATAACGAAAATTGATTCTCGAATTCTTGTCTCAATACTGGAATTAACCTTTTGACTAATAAACGGTAATTAGGCTATAAAAATCCGCCATGAATTGATTAACAAAAAAAGGCTGTTATTCTAAATTAGGGGCCTAAATATAGAAACACGCCTAGAACGAAAAGTTATGCCACCACTTTTACAGAAAAAGAAAGTCATGTTTGAAATAATATTTGACCTTAAGGTATTAGGCCTAAAATTCGCCCCGGGCTACAAAAAGGGTTATCCTAAATTTTTAGGGCTAAAGTAGGTATTTCAACCCATTTTACAGGAGAGAGCGTCAGTTTCGATATCTGTAACGATGTGCGGGTTGTTTGTGTTTCAATCGCTGTTGGATTGTCAATGATACATAGATAAATAATTCAAAAAGAAAATCCAATACATTATTTTAAAAAACATTTGAAAATGATTTTTAAAGAAGTTAACATCGAGCGAATAATATAAATGTAAGTGAAAATTGTTATTTTTAATTAAAAACTAGATATTTTATAAAATACATGTTATGTCTTAGCAGAGAAGAACTTATTTGTTATTTTTATACTTCAATCTTACATTCAGCACATAAAGATGATGTAAAGCAGAAAGTAAGTCAAAACTAGTGAAACAAAAAATCGAATAGGCATAGACTTGCGTGTACGAGCGGAGGTGCTAGGGGCTGACCTTGTTTACTGATTTGGTCTGATTAATTGCTTAAAAGGTACCGAATAAAATGTATGTTTTTAGAATAAAATTGTCAAATAAAATTTATTACACTAAAAAGTATTAAAAGCTTGTTAGTTATAAAAAATTATAATAAATTACCCAAAAAGTAAATCACATCGTTACGGTTCCAAATAAAAATTTCAATGTGTCTCTACAAATAAAAGCATTGATTGATTTATTATAGAAAGTTTTAAGAAACTTTGAAAATAATTTTAGTTATATTTGAATTAGTAATATAAATGTACTGTGTTTAGATTCGATAAAAACAATAATAAAAATGTTTAATAAATTATACGTTATATATGTTTAAGTGAGTGTGCGTGTGTGTGAAGATAATGATTGATTGGTGTGTGTAAGTAAAATCTGCGTATGACTGTGTGTGTGTTGTAACTAAATCTGTGTGTGAGTGTAAAGGTAAATGTAAGTGTTGAGTGTGTAAGTAAATCTGGGTGTGACTGTGTGTGTGTGTGTCTTGTGTGTGTGGTTGTAAGTAAATCTGTGTGAGATGTGAAGTGTAAGTAAATCTGTCATAAGTGAGTTGTAGTAAATCTGCTGTGTTGTAAGTAAATCTGTGTGTGTGTGGTCGTAAGTAAATCTGGTGGATGTGAGTGAAGTAAAATCTGTAGCTGTGAGTTGTAAGTTAAATCGTGGTAAGGTAAATCTGTTGCTTGTGTGATAAGTTGTAAATGTAAAGTGTCTTATGGGGTAAATGTTAAAGTGCCATAGTGAATGTGTGTATAAGTGTCATAGTGAATGTGTGTATTAAGTGTAAGGTGTGTGTGGTGTGTTTGTGTGTGATGTGGGTGTGGCGTGTGTGTGTGTGCGGGTGTGTGCGGGTGTGTATGTGTGTTTCTAAATTATAATAACAATAGGCATGAAGTAAATAACACTAGTATAATAAAAAAATAATTAAAAATAAAATAATAATAAAAGTTTTAAAATAATAAAAATAAAAATAAAAAGTATAAAAAAGAATTTAAAAAAATTAAAAAAGTATTAAACAAAATAAAATAATAATTCAAGTAAAATTATTAAAAATAAAAATAAAAAGAATAAAAAAGAAATAAAAATAAAAAGTATTAAAAACAAAATGAAAAGAAAAACATAATGTTAATAAATATATATGAGTTAAAAGCAGTAAAAACAGAAAGTAAAACAGTAAAGCAGAAAGTTTAAACAGTAAAGCAGAAAAAGTTTAAAGCCAGTAAAGCAGAAAGATAAAGCAGTTAAAGCAGAAAGTTAAAGCAGTAAAGCAGTAAAACAAAAAAGCATACTAATTCCCTTAGGTGTTAGGTAACACCCTCTATTGAAGTTTTACTGATTTACTGCTTTTAAGGTATGTAATGTATGTGAGTTAAAAGCAGTTAATTAAAGCAGAAAGTTAAAAGCAGTAAAAACATGAGTTTAAAGCAGTAAAACAGTAAAACAAAAAGCATACTAAGCCCTTAGGTGTTAGGGAATAACACCTCTATTGATTTACGATTTACTGCTTTAGGGTAAGAAAGGTTTATGTTTTTTTAATAAAATTTCGTTAAGTTGTAGTAAAAATATTAAAGACTGGTCTGTTAATGAGTTACAGTTTTAGGATCGGAAAATGTTTTTAATAAAATGTAATGAAATTTGAAATAAAAATTGAATGAAAATTCATATTTTTATATTTTGAAAAAGAAATTTCGTTGAAATGTTTAAGTATGAAATAAAATGAATGACTCATATATAATATATTTTTTCCATTTCCCGCAGAAGAATTGCGCCCTGCGGGCGCCACCGCGGCAAGGGCGGGAAACGCGGAAATATTGCGCCTGACCGGCGCACGCGGCGGGCGGGATACGCGTTAAATATTGCGCCTGCGGAGCGCAACGCGATGCGGGCGTAAACGCGGACGTGGGGACACGTTGACCGCACCTGCGGGATGTGCGGAGGGTCGTGCGGGCCTTGCGCGCGGTTGGGAATCATGCTGAGCCCTGGTGGGCAGCTTATGATCTAGAGGTAGACAAAGGATGAGTCATCAAAGATGAATCCATCAATATAGGTGCGGTATCAAAATGACTGTCATCAAAAGATGAGGGAACAAAAATTGAACAAGGCATCAATGCTGAGCATTAATGCTGAGGCATCAAAGTTGAGGCATTCAAAGATGAGGCATCAAAAATATCGAGTGTGTGAGTTGTAAGGTTAATCTGTGTCGGTGGGGTTGTGAGTGTAAAGTGTATGATGGGCTAGTGATAAGTTGTCTATGGCGGAGTGTAAGGTGCTATAATAAAGTGTACCTGTGTGACCTTGAACGTTGTGTAGTGTAAGGTGTAATATGGGCTAGTGTAAGTGTCTATGGCGAGTGTGAGGCGCTTATAAGTGTTATAAAAATAACTAACTCATAGTAGGGAAAGCATTCTAGCAGATTGTAATATACACCAATCGTTTCCTCATACCTTATAACCTAGGGGTAGACACCCATAGTAGGGCTATTCTAGGCTCAGGGGGAGGTTAGAAAAGGCTTGAAAAAAAAGTAGGACAACTCAGTTGGGCACTCACGATGTGGCACTCACTTGAGCCACTATAGTGGCACTCAACTAA
>JABUQX010105541.1:15000-20000 GCA_015478945.1 Trachelipus rathkii
ATTATTTATTATTATATTTATTATATTATTATTATTACTAATTATCATTTATAATAAATTATTATTTTATTATTATTTATTTATTATTAATATAATCTATTATTATTTCGCTACAAAATAGAATATTTATATGTAAACCTTGAATTGTTTGTTATGTATTTTATTGTTTATGTTGAAGTGGATTTTTATGAAATTCTGAGAAAAATATCGAGAATAAAAATACTTGGAAAGAATTTTTCAAATATATAATAATGTTTCAAATATATATATTATATAATAAATATATACATATAATATATTATATATATATATATATATATTAATATATATTATAAAATATCTATTAATTATAATATACATTAATATACAGATATATGTATTTATATTATATTATATATAAATATATATATATATATATATATATATATATATATATATATATATATATATATATATATATATATAGTATATATATATATATATATATATATATATAGAGAGAGAGAGAGAGTGAAGTATCGCACCCGAACTTATGAGATTACCCCGATTGGGTATTTATGGTGTGCTTGGGGTTATACCACATGGCACCCCAATGCTCAATGGTTCAGCATTCTTGCTCTCATTTTACACACCCTTTCTGCACACTACTCAGGAGTAGACTTCTCTATTCATACATCATAATCACTAGTACACTTTTTTGTAAAGATTAATTACAATGTCAGTGACACAACCAGATTCGGAGAAGTCAAAGAGGGGCTCCTCATTCACCCCTTCTCCCCATCACCACTTGGGGGGGGGAATTGACGGCCTCAAGTTGTGAGGTTGGTACCGTCACAGAATTGCCTGTCTTTCTTTCTTCATTATTTTTTTTGCAACCTTCGTGGTCTTTTCTATAATTTCCACTTTGTATAATGCCACCTCTTCTTCTTTTACACCTCATTTCTTGTTCTTATCCGAATACACAAGTGATTGAGTGCTTTGACAGTAAACCCTATTCTGTTCTCTCATACTGTTCTCTTTCCTCAATTTTCATCCAAAGGTGGATGTTGCCCATATGTAGGCAACGAAGTAATGTCCTCATCTTTCTTATTTGGAGTCTTTTCAATTTTCCACTCTTTATTATGAGAATCTACAACTAAATTCATCTGTTCTGTTTATTTATCATCAAACTCTACCGACTCTCTTAAATTCTTTAACGAGACTGTTAACCCAACTGTTAACTGTTAGTATTAACCCAAAAGAACCAACCACCAAATATGCTAATGCAAATCCACAAAGCACCTGAGGGCTTATCAGTTAGCTTACATAGTATACAGTATACACAAAGTCTACCACTAAAAGAAAAAGCTATAGCTAACTTTGTTATAGTCACAACATGCAGTTTAACCTTAATAACTACTGTAACTAAACACCCGCCAATTTGGCTTAGTCAAAATATACTATATGATACCCAAACTATCCATATACCTGTCCCATTTTTTCTTAAATGTTGCAACCGAGTTGATTGATTGTGCACTTGGGTTTTCATATCCAAGTGTTCAGGTTTCTGCTTAAGGAATTCGGAAAGTTTTATATTTATTAGTTAATTGATGAGAGACCTGTGGTTTAAATTTTTTAGTTAATAAATCCAATTGTGTCGTCTTCACACTATGCCCTTTAAATAATTTTTTCCATAAAATTCGTCATATTAAATACAGAGTTGACTGTCAGACAAATATATTAAATTTGGATTCCATGAATTGTGGAAATGACACTGCGTTATGAAGTAGATGCTGTAGTAAAGGATTCTTCTGATATGCATATCTGATACTTTAAAGTATTCAAAAACTGTATTTAATATACGGTATATATATTGATAATAAAAAAAATTACAATTGCAACAAAAGACACCTCCGCTAATTCGAATTAGCGGAGAGGTCTTTTATCATTTGTTAATAAACCTTAGTCCTTGTTTCAAGATTGGTCTAGTCACTAGTCAATATGTTCAAGATTGGTCTAGTCACTGGTCAGTATGTTCAAGATTAGTCTAGTCACTAATCAGTATGTTCAAGATAGGTCTAGTCGCTAGTCAGTATGTTCAAGATAGGTCTCGTCACTGGTCAGTATGTAGAAGATTGATCTCGTCACTAGTCAGTATGTTCAAGATTGGTCTAGTCACTAGTCCGTATGTTCAAGATTGTTCTCATCACTAGTCAGTATGTTCAAGATTGGTCTAGTCACTAGTCCGTATGTTCAAGATTGTTCTCGTCACTAGTCCGTATGTTCAAGATTGGTATAGTCAGTATGAGCATTGTTTACGAGAATAAATTGAAATGCTTAGATTTAAGACTTCATTGTATTTTGTTTGCAAGATATTCACCTTTTTGAGAAAACTCTTTGTTCAACAAGACTTACTCTAAAACATATTTTATTGATTGACCTATTTTGGAAAATCGATGAAATAATATAGTAAATTTTAATAATTCTTTGATATTTAATTCTTGGACCATTTCGAAAACCTATGTAAAAGACCTATGCAAAATTTTGATTTATATATATAACTATAAAAGAAAGCAAAAAAAATGATCAAAATAAATTTATCTTTTTAATTAAATATATATATAATATATTATTACATATTATATTATACATATATATACAGGGTGTATACCAACAGGGAAAACACAGGGAAAATGAAAAGTGTGCAGGGAAAACAGGGAAAACAGGGAAAACACAGGGAAAATAAAATATCCAATTTATATCAGGCATCATTTTTGCTTAACCCCTAAAGAAGTATAGTGAAGCACATATTGACTTTGAAATTCTCTTAAAAAGGGAGATCTTAAGAAGCTTAATTGGCTCAAGGGATGTTAAAAAGGTGTTTTGTCTCTGAAGGAGGAGGAAAGTAAAGAGCTCAAGAATATCATTCATGATTTTCTCATTCTAGTACTTAGAATTTAAATTGTTGATAAGTTCCAATATGGAGTAAAATTAAGTAAAAAATTTATATATCAACTTTTTCTTAGCCTAAGAATTTATACTTCTTGACTTATTGAATCTTTATAATATTATTTTTATTAAAATTTATTCATCTGCAGTATCAGCGCATTTAACTAATTTCTCTTTTTTTTATTTTAAAGAATTGAATTAATTTGTTATATATAATAATATTTAAATATTAGATAGCAAAAAACTATTATAAAGCCAGTTTTAATTTACAATGGCTGGGCTCCACTCTGCATCCAGAATGGTCAAAATGGCTCAGAGAAGCGAAATCGGAACATTACGCTTTGTGCATCTACTGCAAGAAAGAATTTTGCCTTTCCAATATGGCAACAAGATCCATTAAAAGTCATGCAAGTAGCAAGAAACACCAGACCATCACTAAATGCTTAAATTCCAGCTAGCCGGACATGATGAACAATTTTGTTAAGCAAAGTACTGGGTACTGTTCAATTAATTCTAAGCAGTTGCAAACGAATAATTCTGCATCAAGTTCTTTTTCTCAGGGAGCCTCAGTTGGTTCTACCTTGGATTCTCTTTTAGCAAGGCAAAAGATGTACAGAAAGCTGAAATAATGTGGAGTTTGACTGGTAATCAAGCTCATATTTCCAATAGAGCTTCTGATTGTTGCCAAAGACAATTTAGTAAGATATTTCCTGATTCGCAGATAGCTCAGTCCTTTGGTGTGAGCAAAGATAAACTTTCCTATTTATGTGTATTTGGTTTAGCTCCTTACTTTACTAAAAAAATGTGAGGTGTATTGAGAAATACTTCTTATATATCAATATCCTATGATGAGGCTTTAAATAAAATTGCACAAAGAACTCAAATGGATATACATGTGAGGTTTGAAGACTTAACTACGGGTCTCATAACCACTCGTTATCTTACTTCTCAGTTCCTTACTGACACTCGAGCTGAGAATCTTTTGGAAAATCTCAAGCAGGGGCTTGGGTCAGCTGTTGACCTCATTAAAGTGACAAGTATTTCAATGGATGGACCTAATGTCAACTGGAAAATGTTGTCTTTGTTGAAAGTAGAATTAAATACCTGTTCCGAAGCTCCAAGATTGATTGAATTTGGAAGTTGCTCTTTGCATATTGTCCATGGAGCTCTCAAAACTGGTCATAAAGCTACAAAGTGGGATTTATTAGAATACTTAAGGGCTTCTTATTATTTATTTAACGATTTTCCAACTAGAAGGGGAACACTCATGAAAATAACAGGCTCTGAAGAGTTTCCTGCTAAATTTTGTTTGACAAGATGGGTTGAAAATGTAAATGCCACAACAACAGCCATTCGATTGCTTCCAAGACTTCGAAAGTACGTGGAAGAAGTTGGAGAATTGAAAAATTCAAAAGTGTTTGGAAAGGTGAAATCATATTTAAAGGATCCCTTATTACATGCAAATTTGGGGGTTTTCCAAGCAGTAGCTCGTCAGTTGGAAGGATTTCTATTGAAGTTTCAATGTGAAGACCCATTGGCACCCTTCTTGTATGATGATCTCAGTCACTTAGTTAAAACTTTAATGAAAAGAATTCTAAAACCGGACATTTATTGTTCAGACGTCAAAGTTTTAATGAAAATTAACTTAAGAGATAAAATAAAAAAAA
The DNA here is from genome assembly GCA_015478945.1 of Trachelipus rathkii. Lineage (NCBI taxonomy): Eukaryota > Metazoa > Arthropoda > Malacostraca > Isopoda > Trachelipodidae > Trachelipus > Trachelipus rathkii. The sequence goes on from JABUQX010105541.1 coordinate 19,596, forward strand.
TTTCATAAATGCAGAAAATATGGACCTGTATCATACAGCAAAAGAGAGAATTAGGAATGCACCTCGAAGGCTGCAAACTCCAGAAATTTTAAAATTTAGAGAAGATTGTATGTTATTCTTGCAAGTACTTATCCAGAAGTTAGTAGAAAGAAGTCCTCTTAAATATTCCATCACAAAGAATTGTGTGTTGAAAAATTCACTGATATCAAGCGAATTGATGGTTCGACGGCTATATAATCAGCGGATTATGAACTTTTGATTTCCTTAATTCCTATGTCCTTGAAACTTCTGAAAAATTTTGTAATGAGAAGGAAGAGTAGACCTCGATCAACTTTTCATCTGAAATTTTTAAAAATGTTAAAACGCTTTCAAAAAAAGAAACAAAACACTTGTAACAATGATTCT
>JABUQX010105541.1:25000-45000 GCA_015478945.1 Trachelipus rathkii
CTCTCTCTATATATAATTATATATATATAATATATAAATTAAATATAAATACTAATATAATATATATTAAATATATATATATTAAATTTATTTGAATTAAATGATATATGAGATGATATATATATAATATACGTATAAGGTATAGATAGAGAGAGGGTCTATCACAAATATAGGGATATATATATATTTAATAAGTAGAGAATAGAATAGATGAAGATAGAGCTATATACTATTTAAGTATAGCCAAATAAGTTGACCTTATTAAGCAGTTCAGCTCTACTCATCTAGATAATATAATAATAATATATATAGATTATTTAAATTATATATAATATTATTTATAATTAAATTAAATAATATTTAATACCCAATATATCTTAATAATAAAATAATATACTATTAAATATATAATAATTAATTATAATATAAAATATATTAATATTATATATATATGATTATAATATTTATTAATATTAACTATATCTTATATATATTATAATAGTACACACTTGCAACTATAGTCAATATAATTAATTAAGTAGATAGGATCTTTAAAAGATCGCATTTAGATTCGAACTACAAACTACAAACCCACCTAGTCGTAACGTCAAGGATATCATGTATATCGTTAGTTTATCGAAACTGTTAGATTAATTATTTAAGGATGACTTTGTTTTAAAACAAAAAACGTATTAATATTATTTATAATCATTCAAAATATCTGTTACGCGAACATCCATGTAATAATTACAGCTATAAAGTTTTTGGGTTCTTCAATCTCGGCGGGAAAAAATACTTAAAATTCGTCACGCGTTTGGAAGACCAAAGAATAAAAAAAAATAATAGCAGTATAATAGTTTAGTTAAATTCAAAGGTCAAATTGTTGGGTATATAGGAAAATATTCTAAATAAAATGCTTGACAAACCACACCCAGTAGGAAGCAGCGCCATAGCACAAAGGTATAAGAGTGGATGTTAACAAGTAAAGTAGTAAGATTTAGTTTAAGTAGTAATATTCATATCGTGATGATCTAATTTAGTATCAAGTAGTTGGATCCTATAGCAACCATCAAGGCGATTACATCAAACCCACATCTTTATCAAGCGTGAAGTAGATCGAGATTGGATGTTGTTGTGAATCCTACCCCGAGATATGTGATCATGACCCGTATACTACATCAAGTGGAATATTTTTATCGCGAAAGCATTACGTACCTCTCAACTTGAAACTTAACGTATAGATGCTGAGATACTGGAGGGAGGGATGAAAAAGAACGAGATTTATTTTCCGAATAGCATAAGCCCGCTCGCGAGTTTGATAGATAATTCTGTTAAGACATTGGATACAACACGTACACCCAAGTCAAGTTACCACTCTATTGTAATAAATAACTTCGTGTGTGTAAAAGAATATCACCTTGTATTATCTCCTTTTAACAGAAAAGTAACACTCCATTATAAACGAGGAAACATTCAGAAAAAATAAATATAAAGCCTAGTGGCTAAACGCTTATAGAAATTATTGTGGCTATCCATACAAAAGCAAATGCAAAATAAAAAAAGAATAATTGTAAGGAATATTCTGACAATTTATAATAAAATTCAAGATATTATTATAGTCATAATTCTTGCACAAGAATGTTTCATTTGTGAGATAGCAAAGTTGATTGCTGAGATACAAAATTGAAAAGAAATGTATCATTTGTATGTGAAAGTCGCACGAAGTGCGGATTCGTTTCTTCTTTTTAACACAACTTACTTCAAGTACGAGAAAACTCGATCTAAAAGATCTCTGTACTTCTGCTCTCCCTATGGCCGACTGCCAACCTTTTTAGGCCGCAGTAAATCGCCAACTACGCATGCGCTCTCTATTGTAGCCGTGCCTGTACGTCCATACTGAACCCGTCTTTCTGATACAAATTGCGGAACGCTCGACAGCATGACTCCCGACTCCGTACTCCCCATCCTTACATAATGAGTGTTGAGTTTATTCAAGCGTGTATATAGAGTGGGAGCAAGACCACTCAGATGTTCAACAACATATATTGATACCTCTGAGTTTAAAGAGTGTAAACAGTATAAATAATAAGGACTAAATAGATTTAAAAAAAATGTACTACAAAAAGAGGAATTGCTGTTCCTAGAGTTTAATCATTTACAGTCTCGTACTGTATATAACTGAATCTAAACAAGGCAAATTATTAGACCGGAGTACTCTCTGTATAGTAGAATAGAATAGTGCTGTTTCGAACAGAAACTTGTAGAAAAGAAAAAAATAAGAATATACTCATAAATATGCCCGCCTCTCTCTCTCATCCTACATAACCATTACTTGTAATTGCTCAGTCAATCTCTCTCATATTCTAGCGCTCTAACAAATCATAACTCTCTACTTCATCAGTACTACTAAGGATTCAAAATTCTTAAACTTCTCTCTCTCGTACTAACTGGTGGACATACAAATAATCTCCTAACTCGATCTCTCAATCGTCAATACTAGCAACTACTCTCATACTTGCATCCTCTCTCCTCTTCTCTCTCTCCTCTCTTCTCCTGCGTCTCTCTCTCTTCTCTCTGCGCTCTAGCGACTCTCGTCTCTCTTCTTCTCCTCTCTCTCTCTCTCTCTCCTCATTCTCTCTCGTCTTTCTCTCTCTCTATTCTTTAAACTTATCTTATTCTCTCATAAATAGCCTATATTCCATATAATAGTCAACATATTCACAATCTATATATATATATATATATATATAATATATAGGTACTATACTAGGTACTATGTATTACTCTTCATATAATTGAAGAATAATCAAAGAACTAGATTTATTGAGAAAAAGTGGAAGAAGATGTTAAAGAACTATTAAAAATAAAATAATGTAAAGAATCTGCTCTAAATCAGAGGGACTAATATTAGCAAATGATATACGTAGCTCAAAACCACTTATCTAAAACCAGTTAATTCATAAACCATTGTATAAATCAATTTTATTTAAAAAAAATAAAATATTGAATTATTAAAGATATGGAAAAAAAAACAATAGAAACTCATGAAAACATGGTTTCTTGTTGTTCTTTTACTTTTTGATTATGAAAAAAATACAATTGTCTATTTTTCTTATACTCAGCATGTTATTCTTCCATTATATAGTATAGACATATTGCTATTGACAGTTAATATTAGTATTGAATTGTATCATAATATATATATATGTCCAAATTATATGTAATCACACCGACCAAATAAATCAGAACTATAATTTATACTAATATATTTATATAGTTTTTTTTTAAATAAAATTTATATATACTATCTATACATCGCTATATATATATATTATACAGTATTTATAAACTTAGATAAATAAATTATATTATATTAGTATATAAAATATATATTATAAACTTACTTATATATATATAAGATATTAGCATGATTATATAATAATAATGATATATCATCAGCTTGTATTATATATATCAACTATAGAATATTAGATATTACTATAATAATAGGAATATATATATATATATAATGTATGTCTAGCTAATTCTTAGTATATATATAAATAAATTAGCATATCTATTATTTATATACATTTATATATGATATTTACATACAATATGACACATAACTATGTACTTCATATCGTGAAACTCATAACCCACGCTACGCATCTACTAAGTGACAATCCATCTTCACAACACCCTCTATATCAATATATAATCACCTGCGCTAAGATGCATGCTTGTTGAGGGACAGAAAGTGTGCCCACAGTCGTGTATGTTCTGCTGTGTCTGAATTGAGAAGGTGTATAACAGGGACGTAGGCGGTAGTATTGTAGAAAATTATATTCTCAGTTTGCCGATTCCACTACCACATCTATTATACGCCTAGGAATGCTAAAGCACATTTGCCTCAGAGAGAAAATATCGATACCATCACTAGTATTAGCACCTCTTTATCTTTCGAACGAACATAGAGACTCTATTGTAAAATCATTGCATAGTGGAGGATAATGAAGACAGATTGTCTTAGAGAATAAATGATTGAGAGAAGAGAGAAAATGTGAATGTACCCCTCTGTATCCTATAAAATATTGCATGAATTTTGATAGGTGCTGTTTTGCTCTATCAATTGTACATGAAAACAAAGATGAAAGGAAGCCTTGAAGACAAGTGGTGTGAGGTGAAGTGCGGAATATAGATTGTTTAGCAAGTTCAGTGTGTGTGTTGGTGTGGAAAGAATGAGAGGGGGATAATTTGAAAGAGCAAGCTTGCAATTCTTGTGATGAAAAATATATCTGTGGAAAAAATCGGTACAGAGCATATGGTAGTCGTTGCTGTGTAGAAAAAAAGAAGACACTAGAAGATATAGACTAATGGTAATCTTTAGTTTTGGACCCCAGTCAAAGGATTGTGTCTATATATGTAAGTTTGCCTACTGCTCTCATGTTAGAATGACGAGTATGTTTTGTTTCTGGCGAATAAATGTCTGAACTGATGTGGTCTTGTGATGGTCTCTTAGATCTGCGATTCAAACTAACTTTTCATATGAATTGAATAAAATATCGATAACAAATTGATTATTGTGAACATGCAAGAAAATTCGATGAAAGTCCAGTCTCATTCATGAATCTTTCTGGAGTGATGCTACGGAGATATTTGGTTAATTAGTAGTATTTGAGGTGCTGGTGATAGACATAATTGGAATAGTGTGGATGGCAAAAAAAGGAGCGGGATTTATCCAGTAATTAAATGCACATGTGTGATAGGTACATGTTTAGAAAAAGTGTTATGGGTGCGGAGACGAAAAATTAAGAAAGGGATTGATTTCTGTGAGGTATAGGGAGAGTATAAATAATGTGGAATGTGGTAATCGAATTTACGTTTCGTGTCTAAACCACAAGGAGTAGTATCAGGTAAATCCGTAGTATTATTAGCGTATAGCGGGCTGTTAGGTAGAGATAAGATACTGAAATCAGTAAAAAGTAGAAAGTATTATGAGAAATGTAGTTGTAATGTGTGTTGGTGAAGAAAGGAGATGTTGAAGTATGTGTTATAAGTTAAATCAAATGAATGTTTAGGAAGGGGGCATTATCGAATAACTCATCATATGCTTATTAATGTACTCATAATATTAATAGGTTAATGGCTGTGCTGGATGGAGAGGAAGTGATAAGAAGGAATCATGGGTAGAATAGGCAGTGAAAAGTTAAGTAAGGCAATAGAGGGGTAATCATCAAGGATATAGTACTATAAGTGCTGCTCGGCACATTATGAAGTATCAGATGAATGGAACAAGTTGAAATTGAAACGTAAACTTTAAGTGAAGCAAAGTGTAAGAAGAGTTATTAGCTATGTTTCATAATGCATCGACGTACTAAAGCTACGACGCTATTGTGTATGCGGCATCATAAGCTAGCTGAACGCAAGTGATCAAGAGATCATCAAGATGTTAGCAGTGAGTTGGTAAGACATGAGAGGGTAGATCGCATGCAAGTCTCCACTAAATGATCATAGCATAGGAGCCGATGTAAACTTCACTTTGGCGGAATTAATATTTCCGGAAGTAGTAGTTGAAATTATGGTCATATTCTGCAAGATGTTCCATGTAAAGGCGGCAACATCATAAGAGATCTGCTACCATTATCCATATCTTAATATCCACAACTTAGATGTATATACATGAAATGAACTCAATTAAAATAGATTTTAATTTTAGAATTGGGATAATACAAGGGAATTAGAAGCTCTTATGGAAGTTAAAGCGAGAAATGAAATATATAGTAATCATGTAGTAAGGGAATTATAGCTTGAGCTATTTGATGATATTAATGAATTAGATGTGTCATTTCGAATAAGCTGGAGGAAAATGGTAATACTGACATTAGAGGGTATATGAAAATAGGAACCAACTTACGAAAATCTATTAATACTATACGAATAAAATCAGATATTGAGTGTGTAATAGTATGTGATGGTTCGGGTTTGATGGTGCAAGAGGTAAATAATAGTATATTTTGCTGGACTACTTCACCGGAGGCCAATTTAGATAATGACTATTTTAGAAATTCCTGAAAGATTCATAAATTTGAGACCCAAATTATAATTGACAATGAAGACACTATTGTGAAGTGATCATGAACGAAGATGCAGCTTTTATAGTATGATTGAGGGATTTGTCGAGTGTTAGTGTACAAAAGATGACGTTATATGTAAGGTAATAAGTATAGTATTTATGTTCGAACGTAGAGTTATGTATTGAGATATGAAAATTATAAAGGTAAATATTATTGTAACATAATAAAATTAAGGCCCTAAAAGACGATAGTGTTAAAAATCTATGAAAATCAAACATGTTAGGATAATATATTAGTGATCATTTAGTTATAATGAAGTAGTTGTAAGAGATAAGATTATAGCTCTGATGGGACTGATAATGTGAAAGATAATAAGCAACATGGTAACATTAATACAATTTTTAGATATATAAAATTTTTTATCTTATAACAAATGATGCTGAAAAAATTGACTTACTGAGATATAGATAGAATAAAATGGTCTATTATAGAGTCTATTATCTAAATTAATGACAATACTAGGTTGAATTTATCAATATAGAATCTAAAGTGAGGAATGCTCTTGGCAGGAAGTTTATGCATTATAGATAGGTGCTCAGGTGGATCTTATGCTATTTCAGTGAAATGTGACGATCATAGAAGCTTATGTAATACGAAATTAGTGGTAATCGCATGTCAATTATAAAAATGAATGGTCAAGCTCTGAAGAGATGATTGATTCTAAAATTAATAAGCAGAGTGACAAGGCAAGAGGAGATGTGTTTGTATCCTTGGATTATTCAATTTAGTAATATATTGGACATTGGGATTATGACAGACAATTAGAGAATTGGGAGTTTTTCAAAATTTATGACATCATTGAAATGTGGCGGAGTAGAAGTATCTAGAACTGAAAATTGATAGCAATGTTGGAGAGTGGAGGGTGCCAGCTGTTCTGTCAACCCCTACTTCATTATATGCGTGGACTAAAAAATGATTGGTTTGTGTGGCGAATCTGAATGAGAAGTTTGATGAGGATTGAAGAGATTTGCAGGTTTTGTTAATAAGAAGGGGTTTGAAATTAAATCTATAGATAACGAGTAAGGGTATGTTTGTGCGAGATCAACACAGATCCTCATGGTCGTATGTGTTCTATAGCTGAAACGATGAGGAGCAGACTTTGGAACACAGTAAGTCTATGATAGATTAAATATATATATCAGCATATAGTTCTATATGTGATGTATTTATGAAGCAGAAACAGGTGAAACGGTCTAAAAATTATGCAGAGTGTTTAGTAGAGGAGAAGTAAAGAAGTTAATATTTTTCAAGTCAAAGATAATATGGTATCTTAATCACGTAAATTGTAATAATGGATCCTTAACTCCTATTTGCATTCTACTTTTTTTGTGGGTTTATATTGAGCTATCTTTTTACCTCTTATTCCTGCGCATTACTCAATAGAAAATAATCAATTTAACAAACTATATGCTCAGTGCAAATACTCTCATATTGGCGGATGATAACAGATTTATGTTATGTGATCCTGAAATGATACAGTGTGTTAATGATGAAGTTAAAAATACATAGGAAGCGGTTACTTGTGTATAGAATGATATAAATGATGATAATGATTATAATGATGTTGTGTGGAGAGAAGAAAGGAGTAAATGAGAATAAAATGAACAAGTTACCATTGAATGTCATTGAGTCATGTGGTAAAATGGTTGTGAGAATTTTCGGTTAGTTAAAAGCGGTTAGTTATCCCATAATGAGTTCAGTGATGTGGCACTGCCCCTCGAATTTTTATCCAAGACAAGGATGCAAAAGGAACAGGGGAAACCTACAAAGGAAAAATGAAATATAGTGTGCAGGAAGACAGGGATAGAATCAGGGAAAAACAAGGAAGAATAAAAAATCTGTAATTTCAATATCTCCTATCATTGCGGATAACAACTTATTGCTCAACAGCCTTAGCAGACGCCATTAGTCATAGTGAAGCATCCCATAAATTGATCTTTGTGTAAATATATATTCTACTTCTAAAATTTGACGATAGTTTCTTCTTAAGAATGAAATAAGGAACTACTATGATTATAATTATTTTAATAGAGTGTTATCAATTATATTGCATGAGAAGGCATGTCGAATTAAGTAAAAAAGCAATAATATCGAAAGAATATCATTCGATGGATACTACACCCTGCATCAATCTAGTCTACTTGTACGTACATTTATAGAGAATTTAGATTGATAAGTTCCAATATTGAAGTATACCAAATTTACAGTTCAAGAAATTATATTTATATAAATAATTCTGATAACACTTTTTCTTAGAACTCTAAGAATCTTTAATAATAACTTCAAATTTATTTTTAAAATTTGATTTTCTTTATAATATTAATCTTTTATTAAAAATTTGGATTCATTCCTGATCAATATCTTTTATCATGCATTTGAACTTATAATGTTTCTTATATATTAAAGGTTAACTCTAATAATAGATTGGTTGTAAATATATAATAATATTCTAAATATTATGATGAAAATCAATATTACAAATATTATAAAGCAGTATATTATTTACACCAATAATACCGAAACTGGGCAATCCATCTATCTGCCATTACCCCAGTAATGCTGTCTAAAAGGCAATCAGCAGAAGGCTGAAATCGGACTACGATTGCGCTTCGATAACTGACCAAGAAAGAAATTTTTGTCCATTATACCATAAATATTCTGCAACACTAGACCCTTGTACATTATAAAGTCATTGCAAATAGTAGCAAAGATTATTCCCACCAGAACCATTCACTTGAAATGCTTAAATTCCAGTGCTAGCTCAAGCACATGGACTCCAGAAACAATTTATTGCATTAAATGCAGAATAGTACTGAGGTACTGTTCAATTAATTTCTAACGCACAGTTGCCATAGACGAATACATTCCGGCATCAACTTTTTTCTACGGGCAATGCCTCGTTGAGGATTTCTACCTTGGATTGCTCTGTTTTAGCTAAGTGACAAAAGTATATACTGTGACAGAAAGCTGACTGAACATATAATCATTGAGATTGTCAATGTAAGTTAAGCTGTAACTCCAAGCCATACATATTTTCAGAAGTAGAAGCTTCTCGACTATGCTTGCCCAAAGACGGAATTCTAAACCTAAAGATTATTTCCGTGATTTCGCAGAAAGCTCAGAATGCCTTTGGTACGTGAGCAGAGGATAACTTTCCGTCTTATTCTATGATGTATTTGGTTTAAGGCTCCTTACTTTACTAAAAAATGTGAGTTGTATCTTGAAATCCTCCCAGCCCTGAAGTCCGTCATAAGGTCTAGCCATATGGAAATAGTTCATATTTATCGAAGAGTCGATATAATCAATATATCTTTTTATAGGGGTATAATTACATGTGATGTGTTCGACCAAGAAAACTTCAATACGGGTCTAATTTATAACCATCCTCTGCTAATGTGCATTGTACAATCTTCTCTCTCACGTTTCTCCTCTTACCTTACACTGTGGACGCTGCATGAATCTTTCGGACTAACTCATCTCACTGCACGTCTGGCTTCTTCGGTCATGAACTTGCTCTGATCCTCTATCTTAAACCAGTGACACATTCATCTTCTCCAGTGCGTCTCATCTGGACTCGCATCCTTAACTGATCTACTCGAAAATGATCTCTCTTGCGTCTTGCTCTCTGATAAAGACTCTATCTCTCTCTCTCATCACTTACTACATACTCTTGCTCTCGAAGCTCCATAGCATTGATTCTTTGTACTTGGCATACATGCTCTGCTCTCTCTGCTGCATCATTCTGTCTCATGCGTACGCTTCCTTCCAATTCAAACTCGTCTCACATCTCAATCATCTACTACTACTCGGTGAATTATATTAGATAATACTATAAAGGTACTATACTTTAATCTATAAATATATATATGTTAACAAGTATTCATTTGTTCATTTATCGACCGAATCATCAGTGTGTGGACGCGATTGTACATAGCATTGATAACTGTGGAGATACTGTAGATTGGCATTTCTTGATGACTCTTCTGATAACTTATCGCTAGATCTATGGTATGAACTATACTCGTAAGTCGATTCGCATTCTTCTAGAATTTTCTCTACAGAAGGTGTTCGAGAAGTATGTCGGTGAGAAGCCCTATGATATATTTTTTCTAAATGTGTTTTGTGATAATAGTCGAAAATCAGTAATCTAAGCAGATTTCCTCTGATATGATACCTTTTTTACATCGGTAAAAAAAATATCACTAAATTCTAACTTTCAAGATTTTATCATTATATAGACACAATCTGCTGCTGTTTTCTCGTGCCAAGCAGGATAGTTCTCATTACCAGTAGAGAAGTGTATTCTATTGAAGATCGCTATAATACAAAAAGTTGTACAAAGACAAACGGTTTGAGACCCTATAGGTTATGATGATATCTCGATCTCCTAGTTGATAAACTTACCTCTATAAGCGAGGATAATAGTAGTAGTCTGAGAGACGGACATTATTGTTCAAGTCGTCCAAAGTCGGTTTTGATAATTAACTTTAAAGATAGGATAAATTATCTAGAATTTAGCAGTTAAATTGTGAGTCGGAGTCGCTTGGTAATTTTGAAGAGAGTGGAATCGGGGTCGATTACAAAAGATCTCTGTATCTTACAGCAAAAAGATAGGAATGCACCGGTTACTTATATCATAAGACAAACTGCCAGTAGGAATTTGTCTAGAGATTTAGAATCGAGTCACAATATTGATATGTAGCTGTTGCATAATTATATCTATATCTCAGAAGTTAGTTGAAGTTATAAGGAAGAGTCGAAAAACATTCTAATTAACTGAACAAAGTTCGCTTCACTCTGTAAGTCACTGAATGCCTCTGGTGTGTGATCATCCGAAGGTAATGACTTGTCGAAAATGGTCAACTCGTGAAAGGAATTAATGTGTGTGTTGAAGATTCATAATCGTGAGTAATGATAGTCTAAAGTCGATTAGTGTGATCGATCTCGTAGGACCACTTTTATTGAAGATAGATGCATTTGGTGGAAATTTATATTGAGAACGAAAATACCTATGTCCTTGAACTTCTGAAAAATTTTGAATGAAAGAACGAACGAATAATTTTCGTGATCATGATTTTTTTCATTCTCGAAATTCCGTTGAGAGAAACCTGATAAATAACTAGTGCTCTAGAGAAATATATACTAGACTCCAAAGACACACTATTGTTCTCACGTTACCCACTAAAGATTCGTATGAACATGTGCGGATGGGAATGGTTCAATGGTAGCATATGGAGGCTTTTTTTTCCTGACGTACAATGCAATCTACATCTTAGTCTCATCATCGACAGTATAAATTGCATGTCGAGACCTTCTCCCAAATCCATTGGGTTATTCTGAAGAAATGAAAATAGTAACGTGAGGGGCGTGATTGTAGTAGTTATATACAATATATGAGATAGATAGTCATACTGCCGTCCTACGCTTCTTCAGAGTATATAATATAACTAAACTAAAAAAGTAGATAATATAATACATTGCCTCAAAGAAGCATAGAAACTTCATACTTTGAAAGAGTGCAAATAATAAAAAAAGTGGAGTGAAATAATTAAGCAATGAGGAAAAGGCTAGTAATGAAGTTAGAGAAATTAAGATTTGTCAATACTGAAAAAAAAAAAATAAGTAGATCTTAAATAGTCCTTATGAAACATACTGTTTTTATTAAACAGTAATTACATCTCTTTTTATTTTTATTTTTTTTTTTTTTTTTTTTATTTATTTTAAGTTTAATATGTACTTATTTAGTATATAATATTCTGTTGAAATAAATGAATTAATATAATTTAATTAATTGTTTAATAGAAAAGTGAGAAAAATATATATTTTAATATTTTATTTTAGAAAATATATGAATAAAATGTATTTATATAATTATATTAATAATTTGTAACATATTAATAAAAATCAATTTTTGATTCTTTTCATATATTTGATTTATTAATTTTTGAATAATAGCTAAATTAATAACGTATGAAAAAATTGGAAGCATATATCAGCAAGAATGATAAAGTTAAAATGCTATTATCAGTAATATTTGAAAAAATTAAATTGATTATTAGTATATATATATTATATTATGATTACCTAATACTTATTGGCATATATAAAAATAATTTGGGTATCAAGTTATTAAAATTATTCAATGCTACAAATATTAAATTTCAACTTTGTAATAAATGTCAAATTTGATATTTAGAGTTACTATTTATAAATTTGGTGAAAGCTGGCCAAGTAAAATTTGTTATTTGAGTCATGAGTATTTTAGAGGGTATGGCTCTGATAAAGGGTTTTTTCAATTTTATTCATCTTTTTAAAAATATTGAATAAAAAAGATAAAGATATTAATATATATAGAATGTTTTTTATCATTTATTTTAATTTTCAATGTGGAAAATTTGATAAAAAACTAGAAATACTTAAACATAGTGAATTTTGGAGAAATCAACAAGTGAGTATATATATATATATTATAATTATATATTAATATATATAATATATACACTACTTAATAATAGTTAAATATAGAGTGCTGGGAAATCATATCCGGCTGGGAAGACTACTGAAAGAAATAAAGTGGATTGAGGTGAGTCATGTAAAAGGATATGCTTTGTATAGAGACAGCATGAAATGTGAGTTTTTAGCTAAGAGAATCGAGAATAATAGAAAGGTTGACGTTAAATAGTAATAATATGTAATATGCGGTTAGAATTTTGTAAGAGGTAATTTATATGTGAGTTTATAATGGCCAACCATGAGCCATAGGTAATGAACCCATAATTACATTGACGATATAGCCATGTGTAAGGTCTATATCTCGCCTATCCCATGTAAAGCCTAGGTGGATATATTTTATCTTAGTGACGAGTGTTATTAAAGGTATAATAAAAGTTGGCAACATTCTACTGTCTTTATCATTAATTCTAAAACAAACTAGGACATTGTCCGTATGTTCGTAACAATGTTGTCTGTTCTCCTGTTCTCTACTACCACCTGACCCTACCAGTCTATAATGGGATAAGAAGGGTATAATATAGTACAGCTATTATATTATATATATATATAATATATATAATATATAATATATTAATATATATATATTATATATATATATATATAATATATACTATATTATATAAATGGGCATTAACGCGTTAAAGCTAGTTAATCCGTAGTATATTCATTAACTCATAATAATTTATCTTATACTTGTATTTAACCTTCTTATTACATATTCGAAATATAAGTAACGTATAACTATACGAGTTACAGTGTGTATACATTAACTGTTCTGAATCGATCGATTAAAATATTTCCTACTACTGCCATTATTTATTTAAATATATCTTATAATTTACAGGTTTACTATTAATAATATAAATATTCTATATACTAGATTTTAAATATGTATTAGTACTGATTAATCTATATACAAAAACTTATTTTTATTTACAGAAATTGCTCACTAGCTTTCGTTATTAGACAAAAATAAATGTGTTATATCTTATAAAATTGGTATATTATATTCATATCCTCGATATATAATAGTATTTGTAACGTGTTTTTTTAATATGCCTGTATGTTCATTCGTATTGGTTCGGAAAACAGGAAAAAAGATATGACCTGCATGCGAAGGGTTCACAGCTGTAATAAAATTTGTATTATTTAATATATAAGTTGAAACCTGTGCTGTGTTTCTAGCTGACTAGTGAAATAAATTTAGGAAACTTCTACAAATTATTAGAAACCCCCTCTGTGTAATTTTATGAAAAATATATATACATAATTGTCATTAAAAAACTTTAATTTTAGTTATCATTGTTTAATATCTATAATATTTGTCACACCGATAACTTAAGTTTGATTATAATATTTCGACTTATATTTGTTAGTGTATAGTTGGTGTAAGCAGAGGACGTGCGTCACCGAACTGATAAATAAGTTGATAACGGTTCTTGTGATTTTATGATTAATATCTATATTACCAAAATATCAACAACGGAGTAGCGCGCTCACAGCCTGCTTGTGCGCTCGCGTTTAAACATTTTCTTATTCTTCTTCAAAAGTTTCGGTATCTAGTAGTGCGTGTTACAAGTATTTAAGTATCTAAATGCGTATTTCTATATAATATAACGTCCTACAGTAGAATACGATATTCGTAACTACTGTCTCTGCATACTGAGTATAATGACAATAAATGAGTCTACTCTCTCTACTCTTATACTCCTCTCTCTCTCTCTCTCTCTCTATATCTCTCTCTCTCATATTCTCTCTCTCTCTAATCTCTCTCTCCTACTCTAACTCTCCTTCTCTCTCTCTCTCTATCTTCATATCTATCTCTCTTCCCTCTCCTCTCTCTCTACTCTCTCACTCTCTCTATCTCATCTCTCTCTCTCTCTATCTTACCAAAGATACGTTATCAAAGCTTCCTTATAAATATTTCTATAACGTACATAGAGTTGCCAGTGATATAAGTCGTATATAATACGTAATTCATGAGTACAAAATGTTTTGACACTTAGTTTTCTAGATATGCTTGTCTTTACTGACGTCAGCTGCGCACTACACCGACATTATGAACTAGATAACTGCTCACTCCATAAGTAAAGAGGGTATCGTACTATTAAAATTAATAGTTATAATTCTAACCTAATATACAGCTTAAATATAGCAAATATAAGTAATAATATACTCACCATTAATATATTATCATAAAATCATAGTTTTTGAATCAAAATTTACCTAATATAATAACATTGGAGGTTCTCATTGTATAAGTTTATAAGTATAATAGTATGTATGAAGTCAATAGCTTATATCATGATGGTATATTGCAATATTTTAATTCATGAACTAGTTATGTGTTATATACAATAATCTCTTAACTTGATTTAATTTATTAACACTAAAGTGATAGAGTTATATGAGATTTAGTAGTTTTTACTTAGAGAATTAGTTTAGTTTTAAGAAGATAAGTTAAACAGAAAAGATAGATATAGATATATCGACTACGATAAACTAGTACAAATACACTGAAGATAGTAGAATAAGTCGAACCGTTCGGCTACTCGTTGATAAAGATAATAGACACTGTATCGCTTCAACCGATATTAAAATATGTGCCTAAGTCTTATGTGTCTGTTAATAATATTACCTGATCATGGCACCTAGGTTATTTGTATTCTTAGACATGATATACATAGAGGTGTCAAACTTACTTCTTCTTTGAAAAAAATTTGAATTTGAGTATTTTCCATAGCGATTTGTTGAAATAAAAGTTTTGCTTCAGAAAAAAAGTAGTTTTGTTGCATAAATCATAATATAACCTACTTATGTTTATTTGCATGTGTTTGTCAATAAATCCTGTAAAAAAAATTTCTTATTTCTTCAAATTTAAAAAATTTCAAAAAAATCATTTACGTGGATGATGAACAATTATTCCTAAGGTTGCAAGCCAAATATAAAAGATATTATCCAAAGTGCAGGAAAAATATCTGCTCTTCAAGGTTACACCAAAAGTGACCACTGGGTAGTCACACGGAACCAGTGGAGAGAAAAGTCGTGACCCGCCGTTAGTTCACATGGCAGCCAACGTCTTAAATAGAAACCCTAAAATTTAAATGAGAAATAAAAAGAACATAATCGACAACAAAGAACTAGAAAATATTGAATCGTTGGAGGTCATTCCATTAAAGTTAGATTCAAAAACATTTTTAAGCGAACTCCCGTCAAGGCGATATCACCAGGTTTTCACCCTGTCCTTCCCTCGTTCGTAAGATTTTAAATCATTATAACATTGCTATCCTCGCAATTAAGAAGGTGGTAAACAAAGAACTATTACGGGAAGGTAAAGAAAACTTGCCTCCTCTATATCGAACCAACGCATGTTGTGACTGAGAGCGATATACTCGACGCTCTACCACTGAGCCATCCTCTAACCCAAAAAAGTTAGATTCAAGAACAGTTTAAGCGAACGAGCTCCCGTCAAGGCGATATCACCAGTTTTCACCCTGTCCTTCCCTCGTTCCCTTCATGCGGTGGTTCGACCCCAGAGGAGGCAAGTTGCCCAGCACTCTTGCCAACAAGATCGAAAGCCTTGTCGGAGAGCAGGATAATAAGCAGTTGATGGAAGGCGACCTTGCAGAATGGGATCCGGGAGATACCTAGAAGAGCTCCGGAAAGAAGAGGTGGCCATTTTTACATATCTATCAACGATTTCGTTGCCAGTTACCCTTACATGAGAGGGGGTCCAACATAGAATGAAATGTAGAATGATTTGTTTCTTACGAGAGTGGAGCAGCCGAAGAAATTGTTGTACAGTGGATACCATTGTGTTTTTAGAATAGGGGGCTTTAAGCGCCTGGAGGGCGCTAAGCGAATCTGAATAAATGGCATAAGAATGGTCTTGGTTAAGGAATAAAATTCGAGAGAGGGCAGTCATTATAGCTATTAATTCTGCCGTAAAACTGGAAGCATGAGGGGAGAGGGCATAGAAGAGGTTGCTGTCAGGAAAGACAGCAGACTCACCTCACACTGTCCCTTGTTTTAGAGACGTCAGTAATCCACCATAAACTGCGGATTGAGGCTGGATTGATGCCTTTAGTAAGGCATCGAGGTGGCTACATTTGGAGAGAGAGAGGTCAGGACCAGGCAAATGGTGGGAGCAGAGAATAGCCAAGGTGTATACCCTTCATCATAAGAGAAAGGCAGCACCTTTTGCAAAGGGATGATGAGGAAGTTAAGGATAGTATAAACTGTTTGGAAGTGGTCGGTAAGACGGATTCTGGGGTATCTTTCTCAAAATCTGTGTCAGAGCAGATGGTATAGGGGTTTGAAAGCGGAGATAACTTGTGCACATGACTAGGGTTGGGAAAGGAAAAAAACAAGCTCGTTTTTTTCCGAAAAAAACGGTTTTTTTCATGAAAAAAACACAGCCTGAAAAAAACAAGTAAAAATTTGTTTTTCGTTTTTTCAATTAAGTTGTGGAATTTACATGTTTGAACAATTTTATTATAAGTTTTAGCAAATATGCTCTAATTTGGACATTTTTTGGTTCCAATTTCCTACAAGGTGGAAGCCCCTGAGTTTGTGTTCAAAATTTTTATGGGTTTTCCATATTTTTATTTTATATTCTGAATTTTGATATTCATAATATTTTGTTTGTGGCTTCATTAATGTTTTCTTACTCTGTTTCAGCTTTCAATAACATTTTTATCATAATTATTTAATCAGAATTTAGAAATGCCACATGCAAAAAGTTGTGTGACTGTACTTTTTAAGGAAATAAAAGGTAGCAAAGGCCCTCGCATGAAATGTAACTTTTGTTGTGTAGACGTTGCAAAACTAGTATTTATTGCTCATAATCTAGAACTAGGAAATTTTGAAAATTTGCCAACTGAGAGAGATGATTATGCTAAGGCAGCTAAGCTTAAGAGTCCTGTTACTGCCCCTGCTCCTTCACCACTGTCATTCTCACACGATACTTCATACGACTCTGAGATATCAGACTTATCAGTCATATCAAAATTAAATGTGGCTGATCACGCTGATGAGCCCAGTGATAATGAGCTTGACAGTAGTCACAGCACAGTAGTCAGTGCTCAGTAGTGACTGGGGTCTGGGGAGTGGGGACTAGTGATTAGTGAATCAAAAGTTGATATTCCAAAGCCAAATATTTAATTTAGTCATTCACTCATCCTCCTTCATTTACAATCTTGGTATAATTTTAATTTCAATATTTTTATTATTTCATTTGCATCCTTTAAGTCACTTTTGAGTTTTGTCATTCAGACTCATTCTATATAAATATAATATACATTAATGTTTAAAAGTAAATTATAAATATGATTATATGATACAAATGTAAAATACATAGTAAAATTAGTAAGTAGAAGCCTACAAACAGCAGTCTGCAGGCTACAACCTACTATAAATTGTAACGAAAACAATTGATAAAATATAAGAGAAAGGTAGTTCTGCTATTTTATAAATCAAAATGGAATATTTGTTTAATTTCAGGTATCCTCCTATTTGAAAAATGAAAATACTCAAGTGAAATATCATATTAGCCTCTTTATATTTTTAAAAATACATTTAATGAAAAAAACGAAAAAAACTGAAAAAAACGAAAAAAACTTTGAAAGATTGAAGTGGTGAGTTTCGACGTTGTGTCGTTATTCACTAAGGTACCTGTAGATTATACCCTAGAACTGCTGGAACGACAGAAGGCTCCATTCGAGATACGGATTGCCTCCTAGCTTTGATACCATTAAAAAACTAATAAACCTTACTTTACAACATGCTTACTTTACTTTTCAAGACAAATTTTTTAAGCAGATTTCTGGTCTAGCAATGGGTTCATCACTATCTCCAATTATCAGCAACATTTTTATTGAGCTATTAGAAAAATATCATATTTTCCCACAATTTCCTACAATAATCTGGATACGGTATGTCGATGACATTTTTGCATTAATCCCGAGGAATACAAACACCGACACAGTCTTAAATTTTATTAATAATCTTCATAATGATATTAAATTCACAATGGAAAAAGCAATAAATAATAAAATAAACTTTTTAGATGTACTAATAACCTGGAATATAGATCAACCTCCAAGTTTTGATATTTATAGAAAACCTACAGCAAATCCATCTTACATCCATTGGTTCTCGAGTCATGATATATCCACAAAATCAGCTGTCTTGAGCAACCTGTTTCTTAGAGCCTACAAAATTTGCAGCCCGAATAACCTGGATAAAGAAATTAAAACTATTAAAAATAACTTCCATAGATTAAAATATCCTGATGGTATCATAAACAAATCTTTACGAAATGCAAAAGCTAAATTTCTAAAATTAAACCCTACCAAAAACCAATTCAAGAATATACTACCAATTCCCAATATACCAAAAAGAGTTATCAAAGAATATTTACCGAATACAATACAGACTGTTAAATCAAATAATATAATACTTAAATATTCACTAAAACCTAATAATATCAATCAAGTTAAAAATTTCGGAATATACAAAATAAAATGCAAGAACTGTGAAAAAAATTACATAGGAGAAACTAATAATTTTAAAACCAGGTTCGATCAACATAAATATTATCTAGACTACGATAAACAACATTCATCATTAGTACGTCATAGGCAAAATTTTAACCACACTATTGATATAAATTCACCAGTCATTGTCAAAAATATACAAAACACAGCCAGAAGGAAATTAATAGAGTCGTTCATTATAAAACAGCCCAAACTTCAATCTACAAAAGGGAGAAACTACAATCGACCTAACTACAAACAAATATTTGAAGGAATCAAAAGCGCTTGTGAACTTGATCGATAAGACTTAAAAAACAGAACGTCATCGTTGAAAAGATTTTTTGAAAAACTACCAAGTTGCCAGAAATGAAGATGGAATGGAGTAGCTAAATTCAGATCAACACCAATTCTTTGTCCTTCAGTCCTTGAAAATGTGAATCGAGTATGGATCACGAAAGCTCGGCATCCTCTTTTATTCTGTGATTTTAATTAAGTTGTTATGTATTAATAAATATTTTTACTTCCATTTTTGAAAAATATTACCTCAAGGGACTTTATCATCAACATATATATATATATATATATATATATATATATATATATATATATATATATATATATATAAATATATATATATATATATATATATATATATATATATATATATATATATATATATATATATATATATATATATATAACTATATATATATATATATATATATATATATATATATATATATATATATATATATATATATATATATATATATATATATATATATATATATATATATATATATATATATATACT
>JABUQX010105542.1:0-10000 GCA_015478945.1 Trachelipus rathkii
TGAGCCGAAAGGGTTGTGTGTGTTTGTGTGTGTGTGGTGTTTTAGTGTGTTAGTGTGTGTGTGGGTGTTTTGTGTGTGTGTTTGTGGAGATTGTGTTGGTATTGTCTGTGGGATGTTGGGTGTGTGTGTTTGTTGTGGTGGTGTGTTGTGTGTTGGTGTTGTGTGTGGTGTGTGTGTGTGTGTGTGTTTTGTGTGTTGTGTGTTGGTTGGTGTTAGTGTGTTGTGGTGCTGTTGTGTGTGTGGTGTGTGTATCTGTTGTGTTGTGTGTGTTGTGTGGTGGTTCTTGATGTATACAAGGTTCGGTTTTTTTTTGTTGGTTGGTTGTCCTTTTTGGTGTTGGGCGGTTGGTGGCTGGGCGGGTGTGGTGGTGTGGTGTGTGGTTGGAATGATTTTGGTTTTGTGGTTATTGATGCGTTTTCGCTCTCAATGGTTTGTTGGGAGTGAGGGTTAGGTATTTTAAGGTTTAGGTTTGTGGTAGTGGATTGGTTTGGGTTGTGGGGTTTGTGTTTTGGTTGGTTTTTCTCTTTTGTTATAATTATTATTTCCTGTTTCTCTTTTTTTTTTTGTTTTTTTTTTTTTTTTTTTTTGTGTGACCCAGGTTGTTGTGTTTGTGTGGTGTTGTTGTGGTTTGTTTGTGTTTTTTTTTTTTCTTTGTGGTGTTTGTTTGGTTGTTTGTTTCTCGTGGGTTGTACTTAATATCTTTGTTTCGTTCTGTAAGTTAAAAAGCTTTTTCATTTTCTCTCTTTGTATATCCGCTTCTTTTATCTTTGTGATATTGTTATTCTTTCGTCACCATTGCCAATTTATTCAAGAACCCCCTTCCATCCTCAAGATTCTATCATTCAATTCAATCACTCTCATAACCGAAATTTATTCAAACTCGGGGATACTTTTGTCAAGATGTATTGTAGCTAGTACTTCTCGCTCTCTTTTCTCTTTACTCTTTCCGTTTCATTTCACACTGAACCTTATCCTGTTTCATGATTTATTAATTATCTTTTATAATACCAATCCGTGGTTTGAGATGTCGAGATTGGGGGGGGTTCTGCCATTGTTCCACAGGCAGAGATTACCGTGTTTTCCCTTAGGGTTGTGTGCGCTGGTGTGTGCCTTTGCTAATTTAAACTATCTCTTTAAATGTTTGCCGCGTGATGACGGAGAGCGTTAACTATCTGGGGGGTGTGGTGGCGGGTGGTGGGGGGTGTGCGGGCGCGGGGGGACTGAAGTGGGGTGGCTCAGGGCGGGAAGTGCGTCGTTACAGTGGGGGGAGGGAAGGCGGTTCTTAATTCTACTCTGTGAGGTTGGGGAGCCAGTGTTTGTTGGTGTGTGTCCCGTTGGAATCGACATTGCCGCCTCTCCGGGGTGTTCTGTTAATTTGTGCCCTGGCTACAAAGAATTGAATTTTGTACATCTTTCAAAACCGCGCTTGGGTAATGTTGGGCATGTCCGAGGCTTTTGTAATGAAAATTGGGAAATTTGTCTGGGGTTGGGATTTTTCCCTTCTCTGCTGGGTGAATAATTTGATGATAACCCCGGACAGTTCCCAACCGAAAGATGTATTATAGTATTATTAATATATATATTATATGTTATGAATTATATATATATATATATATTAATATTATATATATATTTATATATATTATTATTATATATATATATGATTCATTAATAATTATGATTATTGTTATTGGTTTGACATATATATATAAGATAAAATAGTATATTGTATATGATATATATATATTATATATATATATCATATATATATAATATATAATAATATATATATATATTATATTATATATATATATATATTATATATATAATTATAATATGTAATATATATTATATAAGTATATATATATAAATATAATAGTATATAAATATATTATGATATATATATTATATATTGAATATATATAGTATATATATATTATATAAATTAATATATATAGTATATATATTATATAGATATAATATAATATATAAGTTATAATATATATATAATATATATATATATATATATTATATTATATTAGTTATATTAGTATATATGCATATAAATATATATTAATATTGATTTAAATAATATAAAGGGTTTATGTATAATATTATAGATATATTAATACTATATATATATTAGAGTATATAATATATAAAGGAATTTGTATAAGTATATACTTATATAATATATATATAATATCTATATAAATAGGGAAGACAAAGTGTACTTGAGCGCCGCCCTTGCGGTATACGGAAGGGGAGCCTCGGATCAAAAAAGAAAATTTTTCACAGGTAAAGCATCCTATGATGGACATAAATAGATGTTCCTAGGCGTCCGGAAATGAATTTTGTTTTTTTTTTTTTTTTTTTTTTTTTTTTTTTTAACCAATGGTTTTTGAAGCTAAGATTATATATATATTATTTATATTATTTTTGTAAAAGGTAATTGCCACGGCATGTAGGGGGGCGCTTCCGAGCCCGGAGGGGGAAAAAACACAGGGGGGGGAGGACGGTTTTTTCCCATTACCCCCTTCCGTGAGGGGAGGGGCGGAGGGAACCCCCGCGACACCCAAGCCCAAATACCTACAGGAAGAGCGGGGGTTCCCCGGAGACCCCCTCCCGGAGGGGGGTGGGACAAAATATATTAGTCCTACCCGTAGTTCCCCGGAAGGGCGAGAGGACACCGACTCCGACCCATCGGTGCGGGTATACCGCTATGGGGGTCATCTCTTTTAATTACAGGTTTTCCCTTTACTAAAAATTTTTGTTTTTATCCAGGAATTTTTTCCCCTCTAATGGTTAACTTCCTTTTCCCGATATTTATATCTCTTATAATAAAACTTAGTGATTAGTTTTTTTTTTTTTTAAGCAAATTCTAGGTAGAAATTAGAGAAGGAATGAACTCTGCCGTAAATAAGATACTAACGAGAGGCACCTGTGGAGTGAAATTGTGGGTTTTTTTTTTGATCCGAGCCCTCCCGTTCGTGTGGGCCGTTAAGTAACTTTACCGATATATCATATATTGATAAATATATATTATCCATTAATATATATTATATTATATTAATTATATATATATATACTTCATATATAATATGATATATATAATATGATATATATATAATAGTATATGCTGTAATATAATTGATATTTAATATTATATATAATAAAATATATATATATAATATATATATAATTAATATATTATAATAATAGTAGAATTTCAAAGAAAAGAACATGCAAAGAAAAGGACAGAAAAAGAATATATAAGGAAGACAAAGAAACCTAGGACACTGACAAAAAAAGAACAACAGACAAGAGAAATTAAAATTAAAAATTATTGCAAAGAACACAATATCCAAGGACCCATCCCAAAAAGGATCTCGAAGAATTAAATCTACTTTTATCCTCATTTAAAAAGAGAAAGGGAAAAAATTTCGTTACCAATAGAAGGAGGTTAAAGTTGTCTTTTATATGCAAATTCTATCCAAAATTCAATAAGCCTACTGCACTTTTGAAATGTGGTACCTTATGTTGAAATGGCGAATTTGGGTATTTTTGTTGTATTTCTATCTTTCCACTGGTAAAGGGATTTATAGAGGATCCAACTTTTTGTAAGGTGGAATTGCATGAAGTGTGAGGTTTTCTAAATAATCTATGTCAGAACGTTTAGAAAATTCGCATTTCCGGGAGTTTCTCTAAGACGCGACCGATCGAGTTTGGGTTTGTAAAAAAATATAAATTTGAAAAAAAGCAAATATTGTATGTTAGAAGGAGCATTATGATATTTATGTATATAATATAATATATATATTTGTATATATATATATATATATTATTAATATAGATGATATATATAGGTATATTAGTATTTTATATAATTATATAGTATATATATATCATATAATATTAAGTATATATATAATATATATATATTATAATATATATATTATAATGATATATTATATATATAGTCCTTTATTAAACCAAAGGGCAACAATAATTAAAAAATTAGTATCGGAGGAATGGTTGGTAAAATTGCTTATTCGTCCAGAAAGTATTTTTACCTACCCCAGCTTAAAGAGGTGCCCCTTGCTTTTCCATTGTTGTAATGAAAAGAAGAATTAATTGGTTAAATTTTTAGGCCCCACCGGTTTTTTTTTAGCCGGACGAAAACCGCGGTAAAAGGTCCGCCGCGGGGGCGGTCTTGCCAAATGCATTGGGGCCACAATGTACATGCCAAGCCCAAGCGGTATTCGTTGAAAAAAAAAAAACGTGAATAAATTGATAATTATAACTTCCATTTAAATATAGACAAGATCAAAAAAATAATATATCAATTTCTTTTTCCACTTGTTTATATATGTATTAAAAAATATATTTGGAAATATTTCACCATTACAAGGAAATTTGCGTCTTTTTGCTGTTTGCATTAAATTTAGGAATCATTTAAATGAATTTCCAGTTTTACCTTCATACCAAATTTAAGCCTTTAAATTTAGGCTTAATGGGTTTTTAATAAAGTTGAGCGTGATATGAAATAAGTATCTAACCTACAAGTATATATATATAGATATTGTATAATGCATTACATATATTTCACTATGAAATAAACGTTATATAAAATGTATATTCGTGTTTATAAATGATATTCAGAAATAAGATGTTTATCTACCAGCTTAGAATATCTAGTATAGTATATATATATATATATATATATATTATATATATAGTAATATAATATAGTATTATTATTATGAATATATAATATTATAATATTATATATTATATATATAGTATATATATATAGTATATATTATATATTAGTATAATTATATATATTTATATATATTATTATATATATGTTAATATATATATAAGTTGCGTTAAGTTCGAAATATCCTGGAATCTTTTCAAGTATATTAAGATCAAAGTTTCATTTCTTTCCAATGTTCTTGCTTAACCTCTCATTTAAATCCATTCTTTAGAATATTGTTTCTATCCATTTTCCAAGATACAAGGAATTACCAATAGCGCTTTTTGTACTAAGATCAATCTAACCAACCGCTAAAATTGATATGGTGGTTGCTAGAGGTCCTGGCGAGGACCCGCTTTCCATAAACCCTAATTGTGAGAGCAGATTAGAAACCTTCTTTGCAAAAAAAAAAACGTTTTGACGACGTTTCATTGTTTGTCTTCTAAGATTTTATCGCGCAGGAGACTCTAGCTTTAAGCTACGTTTTATAATATATTAAGGGCTTCCCCTTTTGTATAACTTTTACAGAATAGGATTATTTTTCACGCAAATATTCGAGATATTAGAAGTCAACAATATTGATAAATATCTTTCCATTCGTCTATACTCAAGAATATCAGCCAAACGCTTTCTGTTCTTTAAGATTCCGGGCGGATATTACAGCCCATTGAAAGAAACGGAAGATGGTGGAGAATATAATAAATCATAATACTCCAGAAAAAGATTAAAATATTCTCTTATCCCTCTTTAAATGAAATCGGTCCCCTGATCAAGTAGCAATACGTATTATATAGTGAAATAATATCATTAGTATATATTATTATATGATATAATTATTATATGATATTATATTATTATAGTGTAGTATAATATAATATAATTATATATTATATTATAATATATATATATATATATTATATATATATATAAAGATCCAAATATAGTAATATTAATATATATAATAATGTACTAAATACTATAGAAAACTATAAAGACGGTTGGGAATAGAACAAGCAAAACCATGGAAACCTCACTAATACTAATAGGTTAATAAATTGAGATTGTTCACAACAATAGCGATAGACCATAAAACAAATGAATAAGGATAAGTAATAATAGATAAAATATAATAATAAGTAATAAATAATATTAATATAATATAATATAAGAATATAAATAATAGTGAGTAGTGGAATGAATGATGAAAATTATGATGGATAATTAATAAATAATAAAATAGATCAATAATAATAATAAAAATAATATAATAATAAGTAATAATATATTATAATAGATATATAATAATAAATAATAATAATAATAAATAATAGATAATTATAATAATATAATAATAAATAAATAATAGATAACTAATAAATAAATAATAGTAATAAATAATAACTATAATTTATATTTAATAATAAATGATGAATAGAATTTAAATTATCATGCAGCACGCAGCCCAAAACCTTTCTAGAAAAGTTTATTGATTAAAAGTACTTTAGTGAGGTATTAAAATGTCTGATATTTCCGTTTAAGAGAAAATTTAATTCAATTTTAATATTTTCATAATGAATGTTGCAAAGATAAGTTTCCCCAAAAAGCCATTCCAGACCACAACACACACACGCTCCCAACACACCACACCTACACCTACACACACAACCATAGACACCTACACGGACGGCATACACAACTACGATCAAGATCGGCTACTCACAACACACTAGCATATATACTATAAATATTATAGTATATATATATATTATTTATATATTATAGTAATAATATATTATATATATAATTATATATATATATATTTATATATAAGATAGTTAATATAATATACTAATATATATTATAGTAATATTATAGTTATATATATTATAGTATATATATCTAATATATATATATTAATATATATATGTATATATATATATATATTTATGCTAATAATATATATAATATATTAAATATATAAAGTATATAAATTATATCTATATAAATATATAGTATATATATATATATATATATATATAATAATATATGATAGTATATTATATAATCATATATATATAGTTATGAATGGTTGAACCGCTGTGAAAATGTTGCAGATCGGAACCGACAGTCCCGGACCGTCGGTCCGGACTAAGAAAGTTTGGGGTTTTTGAAAGTCTGTTGGATTCGAACTCGTCACATTTGAATTTTTTTAGAATACCGTTTCACCTCAAAATTAATAAAATAGTTTTCTCTTTTATATTATACATATACGAAAATTTCTGCATTATTTTTATATATTATATAAGATAGATCTAAGATCTAGGTTCTAGTCTTTCTAGATAAGGTTCTAGATCTTTCTAGATCAAATAATAATTAGATAATATATATATATATATATTTATATAATATCTTATAGTAGTAATATATATAAATATATAATATATATATAGTATCATATATAATATATATATTATATTATATTATTTTAATATATATATATAGTACTTAAATTCACCTGTGAGAAAAAAAATCATGCAAGTAAAACGACTAAAAACATGTAAATGAGAAAATCAAACTAAGAAAAGTATTTTACAAACAGTTAAATATTTTTGAACTTTAGGAAAGGTTTTTTTTTTTTTTTTTTTTTTTCATTTTGGTTAACAACGACATAAAGGGCCATAAATTTTGAATGATAATTCTTTTCTGACAGTTATGGAAATGTATTGGTTTTCAAAATGTTCTTTGTGGTTTATTGGTTTTTTGTCTTCACAGAAATTTCCATTTTTTTGCCTTCCGAAGAAATTAAATATAAATATATATATAGTATATATATTATATATATATATATAATATATATATATATAATATAATAATATAATACTATTATATATATGATATAATTTATATATATAATTATGTATATATTATATTATATAAGTATATATAGTATATATTGATATATATAATATATATGATATAATATATTATAGTAGTCTATATGAAATAGTATAATTTAATATATATATATGTATGATATATATATATATATATATATATATATATATATATATATAATATAATAATATATTATAATATATATATATATATTATCATTATATATATATATATATATATGGTTGTGTTGGTGTGGGTTGGTGTGGTTTGTGTGTGGTGTGAAGAGAAGAGAGAGATGGAGAGAGAGGAGAGAGAGAGAGAGAGAGAGAGAGAGAGAGAGAATCACAGTTGGTTCAGTGGTACGTGGTACGTTATTCAATAGTTGCTCTTATATGTATTTTAGCTCTCAGAAATTTCTCCTGTCAAGAAAGTTGAAAGGACACAAAAAAAAAAAAAAATTTTCTGTGTTAATTAATTACAGTTTCTTGCATGGTGTTTAATAAGCTAATTTCGATAACCAGACCTCACTAAACCACAGCCAACATATTCAAAAGAACAACCAATTTAAAATGCAAAAATTACGTCCGTTATCTGCCTCTATCACGGAAGGTTCGCCTATCAGGAGTCTAAAGTCTAAACCATGACAAACGATGGTTAGAACATCTTTGTTATGTTGAGCCGAAACACAAGTTGCCATCAACTTTAAATATCTGTGCAACATTTCACTGTTGGTCGGGAAATCGCTTTAACTCACTTGAAGTACTTACTACGGTAACTGAAAGAACCTCCCCCTGTTGAAGGGATATAGATGTTCACTGAAAATTAATACAATAGTACAAATCATTTATCTTATATAAAGATTGTCACCCCTCACGGGCAGGGCCCTATTCAAGGAGGGAACATTAAAATAATGTTGAAAATAATAAAAATAAAATATTTCAGTCGTCTTCATTAGTCTGCGACTTCCATTTATTCTTCTTCTTCTGAGAAAAACCTTTTTCTTTTCATTTATGTTCATAGAAGCATCTGCATTAACAAACTGATTAGCATAAGTTTCTTTTACCTTATCCTTCTTCTTCTTCACTTCATCTTAGCATACTGAAATGCCATTTCAGTTTGAACTGAAATCTCACAGATTACACATATATATATATATATTGATATATGTATAAAATGTCATATATAGCATGGTAGGTATAAGATACAGTAATATAAAGAGTATATAAGATATATATAGATATATATATATATATATCTCACATGTATATATAATATATATATATAATATATATATGTGTGGCAGTATATATATATATACAGCAACATAATGATACATGACTCATTTTTATTTTAAGTAAAAGGTGTATATATATATATATATATGGTGCTGTGTTTCAACTAATGTAGCAGCACCAAACCCTACTCAATTTCACCACAGTTAGGAAAATTCATGAGGAGAGTCAAACTAAAGGCTGACATGTTCCGACACATGGTCTTTTGTATAGCAAGTGAACGGAGTGGAAAGAGTTCAACGAAGCATGTTCCAGAATTTACCAGTGGTGTACATGTTAGATTGAGCATAGCCGTTACGTTTGGTGTCAGAGAAATCTACAGAAAATAGACGAAAATTGTGTGGTGGAAAAACATGTCACACAAGATCTCCTCAATGGAGGGAGGATGCTTGGGACTAGAGAGTCCTAATTGAAAGATGTTGGAAGGAGTTGGGGATAGGGAAAGAGTTGATAGAACGAAAAACCATAAACGCCATTATATTATAACATGATCGAATCAAAGACCGACATGTTTCAATCATGTTTTTCAATTATGCTTCATGTTTCGACATGTTTCATGTGTTTGGAATGTAAAACTCAAAGGAAGAAGGAAAAACAGAAGGATGTGTGTTTCAAACTTTTAAAGAGGAGCTGCGTGAATTTAACCGCTCAAGATTTGTAACACAAACTTTATTTATATAGGGGGTGAACAACACCCATGTTAAGTGCGAGCAAATAGGGTGGAGTGCATGGGCGTCGTCGGGGGCGGGGGGCTGCCCCCCCCCTAGAGTGTTTACTCTTATAGAGAGTTTGATTTTTTTTTTATTATTATACAAAATTTGATTTTTAATTAATTTTAGCACATTAAACTTTTTAACTTAGGTTTTAGCGTTTGATGAATTTTATCCCGATTTTTCCTTTTGTTTTTGTCTGTCTTTGGCTTTTGTTCTTGTTTGTGTGTGTGCGTGTGTGTGTGTGTGTGTGTGTGTGTGTGTGTGTGTGTGTGTGTGTGTGTGTGTGTGTGTGTGTGTGTGTGTGTGTGTGTGTGTGTGTGTGTGTGTGTGAGATGGCA